>JAUJEF010000370.1:0-46211 GCA_030444885.1 Citrus sp. QX-2021 | reverse complement strand
CCGGACTTGGAATGGGGCGAGACTTTACGAGTGGCCTCCATGTACAAAACATAGGCCGCAGGCACAGCCACGCCCAAAAATAACCACCCGAAGGCAGGGTCGCCAAGTTCGTCCACCGCAAAAAGGCCACAAAAACGGGTGGGCTATAGCGTTGGGGGGTGGGGCTGCCCAAGTTTGTCCGCCGGCCTAGGAATGGGACGAGACATTGCGAGCGGCACCCGTGTGCCAAAAGTAGGTCGCGTGCACAGCCACACCAAAAATAACCGCCCGAAGGCCGCGGAACCAAGTTCGTCCAGCGGAAAAAGGCCATAAAAACGGACGGGTTATAGCCTTCGGGGGTGGGGCAGGCCAAGTTCGTCAGCCGGGCTGGGAAAGGGACGGGACATTGCGGGCGACCTCCGTGGCCCCGAGATATGCCGCGGTCGCAGCCGCGCCAAAAAATTACTGTCCGAAGGCCGTGGCGCCTAGTTCGTCCAGCGGAAATAGGCCACAAAAACGGGTGGGCTACAGCCTTGGGGGGTGGGGCTGTCCAAGTTCGTCCGCCGGACTCGGAATGGGATGAGACTTTGCGAGCGGTGTCCGTGTGCCAAAAATAGGCCGCGGACGTAGCCACGCCTAAAAATAACAGCCCGAAAGCAGGCGCGCCAAGTTCGTCCAGCGGAAAAAGGCCACAAAAACGGGTGGGCTATAGCCTTGGGGGGTGGGGCTGGCCCAGTTCGTCTGCCGGGCTCGGAATGCGACGAGACTTTGCGAGGAGCCGCCTTGTGCCAAAAATATGCCGCGGTCACAGCCGCGCCAAAAAATGACTGTCCGAAGGCCATGGCGCCTAGTTCGTCCAGCAGAAAAAGGCCACAAAAACGGGTGGGCTATAGCCTTGGGGGGTGGGGCTGGCGAAGTTCGTACGTCGGACTCGGAATGGGGTGAGACTTTGTGAGCAGTTTCCGTGTGCTGAAAATAGGCCGCGGGCACAGCCGCGCCCAAAAATAACCGCCCGAAGGCAGGGTCGCCAAGTTCGTCCAGCGCAAAAAGGCCACAAAAACGGGTGGGCTATAGCGTTGGGGGGTGGGGCTGCCCAAGTTTGTCCGCCGGCCTAGGAATGGGACGAGACTTTGTGAACGGCCTCCGTGTGCCAAAAATAGGCCGCGGGTACAGCCGCACCCAAAAATAACCGCCTGAAGGCCGGGCGCCAACCGTCCAACGGAAAAAGGCCACAAAACGGGTGGGCTATAGCCTCGGTGGGTGGGGCTGGCGAAGTTCGTCCGCCGGACTTGGAATTGGACGAGACATTGCGAGCGGCCACCGTGTGCCAAAAATAGGCCGCGGGCACAGCCGCGCCTTAAAAATAACAGCCCGAAGGCCGGGCGCCAACTTCGTCCAGCGGAAAAAGGCCACAAAAACAGTTGGGCTATAGCCTTGGGGGTTGGGCTGGCTCTAGTTCGTCCGCGGACTAAGAATGGGGTGAGAATTTGCGGCGACCTCCGTGTGCCCAAAATAGGCCGTGGGAATAGCTGGGCCAAAAATAACCGGCCGAAGTCCGGGACGCCAAGTTCGTCCCATGGAGAAAGGCCACAAAAACAGTTGGGCTATAGCCTTGGGGGGTTGGGCTGGCCTAGTCCGTCCGCCGGACAAAGAATGGGGCGAGACTTTGTGAGCAGCCTCTGTGTACCAAAAATAGGCCGCGGGCAAAGCCGCGCCCAAAAATAACCGCCCGAAGGTCGGGACGTCAAGTTCGTCCTGCGGAAAAAGGCCACAAAAACGGGTGGGCTATAGCCTTGGGGGGTGGGGCTGGCCAAGTTAGTCCGCCGGACTCGGAATGGGGAGAGACTTTGCGAGCGGCCTCCGTTTACTAAAAATAGGCCGCGGGCAAACCCGCACCCAAAAATAACATGTGAAGTCCGAGGCGCCAAGTTCGAAGAGCGGAAAAAGGACACAAAAACGGGTGGGCTATAGCCTTGGGGGGTGGGGCTGGCCAAGTTCGTCCGCCAGAATCGGAATGGGGTGAGACTTCGCGAGCGACCTCCGTGTGTCAAAAATAGGCCGCGGGCACAGCCGCACCCAAAAATAACTGCCCGAAGGCCGGGGCGCCAAGTTCCTCCAACGGGAAAAGGCCACAAAAATGGGTGGGCTATAGCCTTGGGGGGTGGGGCTGGCCTAGTTCGTCCGCCGGACTCGGAATGGGGCGAGACTTTGCGAGCGGCCTCCGTGTGCTAAAAATAGGCCGCGGACAAAGCCGCGCTAAAAAATAACAGCCCGAAGTCCGTGGCGCCAAGTTCGAAGAGCGGAAAAAGGCCACAAAAACGGGTGGGCTATAGCCTTGGGGGGTGGGACTGGCCAAGTTCATCCGCCGGACTCGGAATGGGGAGAGACTTTGTGAGCGGCCTCCGTGTGCCAAAAGTAGGTCGCGGGCACAGCCACACCCAAAAATAACTGCCCGAAGGCCGGGGCGCCAAGTTCGTCCAGCGGAAAAAGGCCACAAAAACGGGAGGGCTATAGCCTTGGGAGGTTGGGTTGTCCAAGTTCGTCCGCCGGACTCGGAATGGGATGAGACTTTGCGAGCGGCCTCCGTGTACCAAAAATAGGCCCTGGGCACAGCCGCGCCCAAAAATAACTGCCCGAAGGCCGGGGCGCCAAGTTCGTCCAGCGGAAAAAGGCCACAAACACGGGTGGGCTATAGCCTTGGGGGGTGGGGCTGGCCAAGTTCGTCTGCCGGACTCGGAATGGGATGAGACTTTGCGAGCGGCCTCCCGTGTGCCAAAAATAGGCCCTGGGCACAGCCGCGCCCAAAAATAACTCCCCGAAGGCCGGGGCGCCAAGTTCGTCCAGCGGAAAAAGGCCACAAAAACGGGTGGGCTATAGCCTTGGGAGGTGGGGTTGTCCAAGTTCGTCCGCCGGACTCGGAATGGGATGAGACTTTGCAAGCGGCCTCCGTGTACCAAAAATAGGCCCTGGGCACAGCCGCGCCCAAAAATAACTGCCCGAAGGCCGGGGCGCCAAGTTCGTCCAGCGGAAAAAGGCCACAAAAACGGGTGGGCTATAGCCTTGGGGGGTGGGACTGGCCAAGTTCATCCGCCGGACTCGGAATGGGGAGAGGCTTTGCGAGCGGCCTCCGTGTGCCAAAAGTAGGTTACGGGCACAACCACACCCAAAAATAACCGCCCGAAGGCCGCGGAACCAAGTTCGTCCAGCGGAAAAAGGCCATAAAAACGGGCGGGTTATAGCCTTGGGGGGTGGTGCAGGCCAAGTTCGTCAGCCGGACTCGGAATGGGGAGAGACTTTGCGAGCGGCCTCCGTGTGCCAAAAGTAGGTTGCGGGCACAGCCACACCCAAAAATAACCGCCCGAAGGCCGCGGAACCAAGTTTGTCCAGCGGAAAAAGGCCATAAAAACGGGCGGGTTATAGCCTTGGGGGGTGGGGCAGGCCAAGTTCGTCAGCCGGACTTGGAATGGGACGAGACATTACGAGCGACCTCCGTGGCCCAAAAATATGCCGCGGTCACAGCCGCGCCGAAAATTGACTGTCCGAAGGCCGTGGCGCCTAGTTCGTCCAGCGGAAAAAGGCCATAAAAACGGGCGGGTTATTACCTTGGGGGGTGGTGCAGGCCAAGTTCGTCAGCCGGACTCGGAATGGGGAGAGACTTTGCGAGCGGCCTCCGTGTGCCAAAAGTAGGTTGCGGGCACAGCCACACCCAAAAATAACCGCACGAAGGCCGCGGAACCAAGTTCGTCCAGCGGAAAAAGGCCATAAAAACGAGCGGGTTATAGCCTTGGGGGGTGGGGCAGGCCACGTTCGTCAGCCGGACTTCGAATGGGACGAGACATTGTGAGCGGCCTCCCTGTGCCAAAAGTAGGTTGCGGGCACAGCCACACCCAAAAATAACCGCCCGACGGCCGCGGAACCAAGTTCGTCCAGCGGAAAAAGGCCATAAAAACGGGCGGGTTATAGCCTTGGGGGGTGGGGCAGGCCAAGTTCGTCAGCCGGACTGGGAATGGGGCGAGACTTTGCGAGCGGCCTCTGTGTGCTAAAAATAAGAAGTGTGCACAGCCGCAATCAAAAATAACCGCCCAAAGGCCGGGGCGTCAAGTTCGTCCAGCGGAAAAAGGCCACAAAAACGGGTGGGCTATTGCCTTGGGGGGTGGGGCTGGCCAAGTTCGTCCGCCGAACACGGAATGGGGCGAGACTTTGCGAGCGGCCTCCGTGTGCAAAAAATAGGCTACGGGCACAGCCGCGACCAAAAATAACCACCCGAAGGCCGGGCCGCCATGTTCGTCCAGCGGAAAAAGGCCACAAAAACGGGTGGGCTATAGCCTTGGGGGCTGGGGCTGGCCAAGTTCGTTCGCCAGACTCGGAATGGGGTAGGACATTGCGAGCGTCCTCCATGTGCACAAAATGGGCCGCGGGCACAGCCGCACACAAAAATAACCGCCCGAAGGCCGGGGCGCCAAGTTCGTCCAGCGGAAAAAGGCCACAAAAACGGGTGGGCTATAGCCTTCGGGGGTGGGGCTGGCCAATTCGTCCGCCGGACTCGGAATGGGGCAAGACTTTGCGAGCGGCCTTCGTGTGCCAAAAATAGGCAGTGGCACATCCGCGCCCAAAAATAACCGTCTGAAGGCAGGCGCGCCAAGTTCGTCCAGTGGAAAAAGGCCACAAAAACGGGTGGGCTATAGCCTTGGAGGGTGGGGCTGGCCAAGTTCGTCCGCCTGACTCGGAATGGGCTGAGACTTTGCGAACGGCCTACGTGTGCCAAAAATAGGCTGCGGGTACAGCCGCGCCCAAAAATAACCGCCCGAAGGCCGGTGCTCCAAGTTCGTCCAGCGGAAAAAGGCCACAAAAACGGGTGGGGTATAACCTTAGGGGGTGGGGCAGGCCAAGTTCATCCGTCGGACTCGGAATGGGGCGAGACTTTCCGAGCGGCCTCCGTGTTCTAAAAATAGACTGCAGGCACAGCCGCGCCCAAAAATAACAGTTCGAAGGCCGGGGCGCCAAGTTCGTCCAGCAGAAAAAGGACACAAAAACGGGTGGGCTATAGCCTTGGGGGTGGAGCTGGCCAAGTTCGTCCGCCGGACTGCGAATGGGGCAAGACTTTGCGAGCGGCCTCCGTGTGCCAAAAATAGGCCGCGGGCACAGCCGTACACAAAAATAGCCGCCCGAAGGCCGGTGCGCGAAGTTCGTCCAGCGGAAAAAGGCCACAAAAACGGGTGGGCTAAAGCCTTGGGTGGTGGGGCTGGCCAAGTTCGTCCGCCGTACTCGGAGTGGGGCGAGACTTTACGAGCGGCCTCTGTGTGCCAAAAATAGGCCGCGGGCACAGCCGCGCACAAAAATAACCGCTAGAAGGCCGGGCCGCCAAGTTCGTCCAGCGAAAAAAGGCCACAAAAACGGGTGGGCTATAGCCTTGGGGCGTGGAGCTGGCCAAGTTCGTCCGCCGGACTGGGAAAGGGGCGAAACCTTGCGAGCGGCCTTTGTGTGCTAAAAATAGACCGCGGGCACAGCCGCGCCCAAAAATAACCGCCCGAAGGCCGGGGCGCCAAGTTCGTCCAGCGGAAAAAGGCCACAAAAACGGGTGGGCTATAGCCTTTGGGGGTGGGACTGGCCAAGTTCGTCCGCCGGACCCGGAATGGGGCGAGACTTTGCGAGCGGCCTATGTGTGCCAAAAATAGGCCACGGGCACAGCCGTACCCAAAAATAACCGCCCGATGGCCGGGGCGCCAAGTTCGTCCAGCGGAAAAAGGCCACAAAAACGGGTGGGCTATAGCCTTGGGGAGTGGGGCTGGCCAACTTCATCCGCCGGACTCAGACTAGCGCGAGAGTTTGCGAGGCACCTCCGTGTGATAAAAATAGGCCGCGGGCACAGCCGCGCCCAAAAAAACCCGCCCGAAGGCCGGGGCACCAAGTTCGTCCAGCGGAAAATGGCCACAAAAACGGGTGGGCTATAGCCTTGGGTGGTGGGGCTGGCCAACTTCATCCGCCGGACTCGGAATGGCGCGAGACTTTGCGAGGCACCTCCGTGTGCCAAAAATAGGCCGTCGGCACAGCCGCGCCAAAAAATACCCGCCCGAAGGCCGGGGCGCCAAGTTAGTCCAGCGGAAAAAGGCCACAAAAACGGGTGGGCTATAGCCTTGGGGGGTGGGGCTGGCCAACTTCGTCCGCCGGACTCGGAATGGCGCGAGACTTGCGAGGCACCTCTGTGTGCCAAAAATAGGCCGTGGCCACAGCCACGCCCCCAAAAACCCTCCCGAAGGCCGGGGCGCCGAGTTCGTCCAGCGGAAAAAGGCCACAAAAACGGGTGGGCTATAGCCTTGGGGGGTTGGGCTGGACAACTTCGTCCGCCGGACTCGGAATGACGTGAGACTTTGCGAGACACCTCCGTGTGAAAAACATAGGCCGCGGGCACAGCCGCACCCAAAAATACCTGCCCGAAGGCCGGGGCACCAAGTTCGTCCAGCGGAAAATGGCCACAAAAACGGGTGGACTATAGCCTTGGGGGGTGGGGCTGGCCAACTTCGTCCGCCGGACTCGGAATGGCGCGAGACTTTGCGAGGTGACTCCGTGTGCCTAAAATAGGCCGCGGGCACAGCCGCGCTAAAAAATACCCGCCCGAAGGCCGCGGCGCCAAGTTCGTCCAGCGGAAAAAGGCCACAAAAATGGGTGGGTAATAGCCTTGGGGGGTGGGGCTGGCCAACTTCGTCCGCCGGACTCGGAATGGCGCGAGACTTTGCGAGGCGCCTCCGTGTGCCAAAAATAGGCCACGGGCACAGCCTCGCCCAAAAATACCCGCCCAAAGGCTGCGGCGCCAAGTTCGTCCAGCGGAAAAAGGCCACAAAAACGGGTGGGCTATAGCCTTGGGGGGTGGGGCTGGCCAACTTCGTCCGCCGGACTCGGAATGGCGCGAGACTTTGCAAGGCACCTCCGTGTGCCAAAAATAGACCGCGGGCACAGCCGCGCCCAAAAATACCCTCCCGAAGGCCGCGGCGCCGAGTTCGTCAAGCGGAAAAAGGCCACAAAAACGGGTGGGCTATAGCCTTGGGGGGTGGGGCTGGCCAACTTCGTCCGCCGGACTCGGAATGGCGCGAGACTTTGCGAGACGCCTCCGTGTTAAAAAATATACCGTGGCCAAAGCCGGGCCCAAAAATACCCGCCCAAAGGCCGCGGCGACGAGTTCGTCCAGCGGAAAAAGGCCACAAAAACGGGTGGGCTATAGCCTTGGGGGGTGGGGCTGGCCAACTTCGTCCGCCGGACTCGGAATGGCGCGAGACTTTGCGAGGCATCCCCGTGTGCCAGAAATAGGCCGCGGGCACAGCCGCGCCCAAAAATACCCGCCCGAAGGCAGCGGCGCCAAGTTCGTCCTGCGGAAAAAGGCCACAAAAACCGGTGGGCTATAGCCTTGGGGGGTGGGGCTGGCCAACTTCGTCCGCCGGACTCGGAATGGCGCGAGACTTTGCGAAGCGCCTCCGTGTGCCAAAAATAAGCCGCGGGCACAGCCGCGACCAAAAATACCTGCCCGAAAGCCGCGGCGCCAAGTTCGTCCAGCGGAAAAAGGCCACAAAAACGGGCGGGCTATAGCCTTGGGGGTTGGGCTGGCCAACTTCGTCCGCCGGACTCGGAATGGTGCGAGACTTTACGAGGCACCTCAGTGTGCCAAAAATAGGCCACGGGCACAATTGCGCACAAAAACACCCGCCCGAAGTCCGCGGTGCCAAGTTCGTCCAGAGGAAAAAGGCCACAAAAACGGGTGGGCTATAGCCTTGGGGGGCGGGGCTGGCCCACTTCGTCCGCCGGACTCGGAATGGCGCGAGACTTTGCGAGCGGCCTCCGTGTGCCAAAAATAGGCCCCGGACACAGCCGCGCCCAAAAATAACCGCCCGAAGGCCGCGGCGCCAAGTTCGTCCAGCGGAAAAAGGCCACAAAAATGGGTGGGCTATAGCCTTGGGGGGTGAGGCTGGCCAAGTTCGTCCGCCGGACTCGGAATGGCGCGAGAGGTTGCGAGGCGCCTCCGTGTGCCAAAAATAGGCCGCGGACACAGCCGCGCCCAAAAATACCCGCCCGAAGGCCGCGGCACCAAGTTCGTCCAGCGGAATAAGGCCACAAAAACGGGTGGGCTATAGCCTTGGGGGGTGGGGCTGGCCAACTTCGTCCGCCGGACTCGGAATAGCGCGAGACTTTGCGAGGCGCCTACGTGTGCCAAAAATAGGCCGCGGACACAGCCGTACCCAAAAATACCCGCCCGAAGGCCGCGGCGCCAAGTTCGTCCAGCGGAAAAAGACCACAAAAATGGGTGGGCTATAGCCTCGGGGGGTGGGGCTGGCCAACTTCGTCCGCCGGATTCGGAATGGCGCGAGACATTGCGAGCGGCCTCCGTGTGCCAAAAATAGGCTCCGGGCACAGCCGCTCCCAAAAATAACCGCCCGAAGGCCGCGGCGCCAAGTTCGTCCAGCGGAAAAAGGCCACAAATACGGGTGGGCTATAGCCTTGGGGGGTGGGGCTGGCCAACTTCGTCCACCGGACTCGGAATGGCGCGAGACTTTGCGAAGCGACTCCGTGTGCCAAAAATAGGCCGTGGGCAAAGCCGCGCCCAAAAACACCCGCCCGAAGGCCGCGGCGCCAAGTTCGTCCAGCGGAAAAAGGCCACAAAAACGGGTGGGCTATAGCCTTGAGGGGTGGGGCTGGCCAACTTCGTCCGCAGGACTCGGAATGGCGCGAGACTTTGCGAGGCGTCTCCGTGCGCCAAAAATATGCCGTGGGCACAGCCGCGCCAAAAAATTACCCGCCCGAAGGCTGCGGCGCCAAGTTCGTCCAGCGGAAAAAGGCCACAAAAACGGGTGGGCTATAGCCTTGGGGGGTGGTGCTGGCCAACTTCGTCCGCCGGACTCGGAATGGCGCGAGACTTTGCAAGGCACCTCCGTGTGCCAAAAATAGACCGCGGGCACAGCCGCGCCCAAAAATACCCTCCCGAAGGCCGCGGCGCCGAGTTCGTCAAGCGGAAAAAGGCCACAAAAACGGGTGGGCTATAGCCTTGGGGGGTGGGGCTGGCCAACTTCGTCCGCCGGACTCGGAATGGCGCGAGACTTTGCGAGACGCCTCCGTGTTAAAAAATATACCGTGGCCAAAGCCGGGCCCAAAAATACCCGCCCAAAGGCCGCGGCGACGAGTTCGTCCAGCGGAAAAAGGCCACAAAAACGGGTGGGCTATAGCCTTGGGGGGTGGGGCTGGCCAACTTCGTCCGCCGGACTTGGAATGGCGCGAGACTTTGCGAGCGGCCTCCGTGTGCCAAAAATAGGCTCCGGGCACAGCCGCTCCCAAAAATAACTGCCCGAAGGCCGCGGCGCCAAGTTCGTCCAGCGGAAAAAGGCCACAAATACGGGTGGGCTATAGCCTTGGGGGGTGGGGCTGGCCAACTTCGTCCACCGGACTCGGAATGGCGCGAGACTTTGCGAAGCGACTCCGTGTGCCAAAAATAGGCCGCGGGCAAAGCCGCGCCCAAAAACACCCGCCCGAAGGCCGCGGCGCCAAGTTCGTCCAGCGGAAAAAGGCCACAAAAACGGGTGGGCTATAGCCTTGAGGGGTGGGGCTGGCCAACTTCGTCCGCAGGACTCGGAATGGCGCGAGACTTTGCGAGGCGTCTCCGTGCGCCAAAAATATGCCGCGGGCACAGCCGCGCCAAAAAAATACCCGCCCGAAGGCCGCGGCGCCAAGTTCGTCCAACGGAAAAAGGCCACAAAAACGGGTGGGCTATAGCCTTGGGGGGTGGGGCTGGCCAACTTCGTCCGCCGGACTCGGAATGGCATGAGACTTTGCGAGGCGTCTCCATGTGCCAAAAATAGGCCGCGGGCACAGCCCCGCCGAAAAATACCCACCCGAAGTCTGCGGCGCCCAGTTCGTCCAGCGGAAAAAGGCCACAAAAACGGGTGGGCTATAGCCTTGGGGGGTGGGGCTGGCCAACTTCGTCCGCCGGACTCGGAATGGCGCGAGACTTTGCGAGGCGCCTCCATGTGCCAAAAATAGGCCGTGGGCACAGATGCGCCAACAAATACCCGCCCGAAGGGCGCGGCGCCATGTTCGTCCAGCGGAAAAAGGCCACAAAAACGGGCGGGCTATAGCCTTGGGGGGTGGGGCTGGCCAACTTCGTCCGCCGGACTCGGAATGGCGCGAGACTTTGCGAGGCGCCTCCGTGTGCCAAAAATAGGCCGCGGGCACAATTGCGCCCAAATACACCCCCCCGAAGTCCGCGGCGCCAAGTTCGTCCAGCGGAAAAAGGCCACAAATACGGGTGGGCTATAGCCTTGGGGGGCGGGGCTGGCCCACTTCGTCCGCCGGACTCGGAATGGCGCGAGACTTTGCGAGCGGCCTCCGTGTGGCAAAAATAGGCCCCGGACACAGCCGCGCCCAAAAATAACCGCCCGAAGGCCGCGGCGCCAAGTTCGTCCAGCGGAAAAACGCCACAAAAACGGGTGGGCTATAGCCTTGGGGGGTGATGCTGGCCAAGTTCGTCCGCCGGACTCGGAATGGCGCGAGAGGTTGCGAGGCGCCTCCGTGTGCCAAAAATAGGCCGCGGACACAGCCGCGCCCAAAAATACCCGCCCGAAGGCCGCGGCACCAAGTTCGTCCAGCGGAATAAGGCCACAAAAACGGGTGGGCTATAGCCTTGGGGGGTGGGGCTGGCCAACTTCGTCCGCCGGACTCGGAATAGCGCGAGACTTTGCGAGGTGCCTACGTGTGCCAAAAATAGGCCACGGGCACAACCGTACCCAAAAATACCCGCCCGAAGGCCGCGGCGCCAAGTTCGTCCAGCGGAAAAAGGCCACAAAAATTGGTGGGCTATAGCCTCGGGGGGTGGGGCTGGCCAACTTCGTCCGCCGGATTCGGAATGGCGCGAGACATTGCGAGCGGCCTCCGTGTGCCAAAAATAGGCTCCGGGCACAGCCGCGCCCAAAAATAACCGCCCGAAGGCCGCGGCGCCAAGTTCGTCCAGCGGAAAAAGGCCACAAAAACGGGTGGGCTATAGCCTTGGGGGGTGGGGCTGGCCAAGTTCGTCCGCCGGACTCGGAATGGCGCGAGAGTTTGCGAGGCACCTCCGTGTGCCAAAAATAGGCCGCGGACACAGCCGCGCCCAAAAATACCCGCCCGAAGGCCGCGGCACCAAGTTCGTCCAGCAGAAAAAGGCCACAAAAACGGGTGGGCTATAGCCTTGGGGGGTGGGGCTGGCCCACTTCGTCCGCCGGTCTCGGAATGGCACGAAACTTTGCGAGGCGCCTCCGTGTACCAAAAATAGGCCGCGGGCACAGCCGCGCCCAAAAATACCCTCCCGAAGGCCGCGGCGCCAAGTTCTTTCAGCGGAAAAAGGCCACAAAAACGGGTGGGCTATAGCCTTGGGGGGTTGGGCTGGCCGACTTCGTCCGCCGGACTCGGAATGGCGCGAGACTTTGCGAGGTGACTCCGTGTGCCAAAAATAGGCCGCGGGCACAGCCGCGACCAAAAATACCCGCCCGAAGGCCGCGGCGCCAAGTTCGTCCCGCGGAAAAAGGCCACAAAAACGGGTGGGCTATAGCCTTGGGGGGTGGGGCTGGCCAACTTCGTCCGCCGGACTCGGAATGGCGCGAGACTTTGCGAGGCGCCTCCGTGTGCCTAAACTAAGCTGCGGACACAGCCGCGCCAAAAAATACCCGCCCAAAGGCCGCGGCGCCAAGTTCGTCCAGGGGAAAAAGGCCACAAAAACAGGTGGGCTATAGCCTTGGGGGGTGGGGCTGGCCAAATTCGTCCGCCGGACTCGGAATGGCGCGAGACTTTACGAGCGGCCTCCGTGTGCCAAAAATAGGCCCCGGGCACAGCCGCGCCCAAAAATAACCGCCCGAAGGCCAGGGCGCCAATTTCGTCCAGCGGAAAAAGGCCACAAAAACGGGTGGGCTATAGCCTTGGGGGGTGGGGCTTGCCAACTTCGTCCGCCGGACTCGGAATGGCGCGAGACTTTGCGAGGCGCCTCCGTGCGCCAACAATAGGCCGCGGCCACAGCCGCGCCCAAAAAATACCCGCCCGAAGGCCGCGGCGCCAAGTTCATCCAGAGGAAAAAGGCCACAAAAACGGGTGGGCTATAGCCTTGGGGGGTGGGGCTGGCCAACTTCGTCCGCCGGACTCGGAATGGCGCGAGAGTTTGCGAGGCGCCTGCGTGCGCCAACAATAGGCCGCGGGCACAGCCGCGCCCAAAAATACCCGCCCGAAGGCCGCGGCACCAAGTTCGTCCAGCGGAATAAGGCCACAAAAACGGGTGGGCTATAGCCTTGGGGGGTGGGGCTGGCCAACTTCGTCCGCCGGACTCGGAATAGCGCGAGAATTTGCGAGCGGCCTCCGTGTGCCAAAAATAGGCCGCGGGCACAGCCGCGACCAAAAATAACCGCCCGAAGGCCGCGGCGCCAAGTTCGTCCCGCGGAAAAAGGCCACAAAAACGGGTGGGCTATAGCCTTGGGGGGTGGGGCTGGCCAACTTCGTCCGCCGGACTCGGAATGGCGCGAGACTTTGCGAGGCGCCTCCATGTGGCAAAAATAGGCCACGGGCACAGCCGCGCCCAAAAATACCCGCCCAAAGGCCGCGGCGCCAAGTTCGTCCAGGGGAAAAAGGCCACAACAACAGGTGGGCTATAGCCTTGGGGGGTGGGGCTGGCCAAATTCGTCCGCCGGACTCGGAATGGCGCGAGACTTTACGAGCGGCCTCCGTGTGCCAAAAATAGGCCCCGGGCACAGCCGCGCCCAAAAATAACAGCCCGAAGGCCAGGGCGCCAATTTCGTCCAGCGGAAAAAGGCCACAAAAACGGGTGGGCTATAGCCTTGGGGGGTGGGGATTGCCAACTTCGTCCGCCGGACTCGGAATGGCGCAAGACTTTCCGAGGCGCCTCCGTGTGCCAACAATAGGCCGCGGCCACAGCCGCGCCCAAAAAATACCCGCCCGAAGGCCGCTGCGCCAAGTTCATCCAGAGGAAAAAGGCCACAAAAACGGGTGGGCTATAGCCTTGGAGGGTGGGGCTGGCCAACATCGTCCGCCGGACTCCGAATGGCGCGAGAGTTTGCGAGGCGCCTGCGTGCGCCAACAATAGGCCGCGGGCACAGCCGCGCCCAAAAATACCCGCCCGAAGGCCGCGGCGCCAAGTTCGTCCAGCGGAAAAAGGCCACAAAAACGGGTGGGCTATAGCCTTGGGGGGTGGGGCTGGCCAACTTCGTCCGCCGGACTCGGAATGGCGCGAGACTTTGCGAGGCGCCTCCGTGTGCCTAAACTAAGCTGCGGACACAGCCGCGCCAAAAAATACCCGCCCAAAGGCCGCGGCGCCAAGTTCGTCCAGGGGAAAAAGGCCACAAAAACGGGTGGGCTATAGCCTTGGGGGGTGGGGCTGGCCAAATTCGTCCGCCGGACTCGGAATGGCGCGAGACTTTACGAGGCGCCTCCGTGCGCCAACAATAGGCCGCGAGCACAGCCGCGCCCAAAAATACCCGCCCGAAGGCCGCGGCGCCAAGTTCATCCAGAGGAAAAAGGCCACAAAAACGGGTGGGCTATAGCCTTGGGGGGTGGGGCTGGCCAACTTCGTCCGCCGGACTCGGAATGGCGCGAGACTTTGCCAGCGGTCTCCTTGTGCCAAAAATAGGCCCCGGGCACAGCCGCGCCCAAAAATAACCGCCCGAAGGCCGGGGCGCCAACTTCGTCCAGCGGAAAAAGGCCACAAAAACGGGTGGGCTATAGCCTTGGGGGGTGGGGCTGGCCAACTTCGTCCGCCGGACTCAGAATGGCGCGAGAGTTTGCGAGGCGCCTGCGTGCACCAACAATAGGCCGCGGGCACAGCCGCGCCCAAAAATACCCGCCCCAAGGCCGCGGCGCCAAGTTCATCCAGAGGAAAAAGGCCACAAAAACGGGTGGGCTATAGCCTTGGGGGGTGGGGCTGGCCCACTTCGTCCGCCGGACTCGGAATGGCGCGAGAGTTTGCGAGATGCCTCCGTGTGCCAAAAATAGGATGCGTGCACAGCCGCGCCCAAAAATACCCGCCCGAAGGCCGCGGCGCCAGGTTCGTCCAGCGGAAAAAGGCCACAAAAACGGGTTAGCTATAGCCTTGGGGGGTGGGGAAGGCCAACTTCGTCCGCCGGACACGGAATGGCGCGAGACTTTACGAGGTGCCTCCGTGTGCCAAAAATAGGCCGCGGGCACAGCCGCGACCAAAAATACCCGCCCGAAGGCCGCGGCGCCAAGTTCGTCCAGCGGAAAAAGGCCACAAAAACGGGTGGGCTATAGCCTTGGGGGGTGGGGCTGGCCAACTTCGTCCGCCGGACTCGGAATGGCGCGAGACTTTGCGAGGCGCCTCCGTGTGCCTAAACTAAGCTACGGACACAGCTGCGCCAAAAATACCCGCCCAAAGGCCGCGGCGCCAAGTTCGCCCAGGGGAAAAAGGCCACAAAAATGGGTGGGCTATAGCCTTGGGGGGTGGGGCTGGCCAAATTCGTCCGCCGGACTCGGAATGGCGCGAGACTTTACGAGGCGCCTCCGTGCGCCAACAATAGGCCGCGGGCACAGCCGCGCCCAAAAATACCCGCCCGAAGGCCGCGGCGCCAAGTTCATCCAGAGGAAAAAGGCCACAAAAACGGGTGGGCTATAGCATTGGGGGGTGGGGCTGGCCAACTTCGTCCGCCGGACACGGAATGGCGCGAGACTTTGCGAGGTGCCTCCGTGCGCCAAATATAGGCCGCGGGCGCAGCTGCGCCCAAAAATAACTGCCCGAAGGTCGGCGCGCCCAAACCCCCCAGCAGAAAAATGGCCAAAAAAGGGGTGGGCTATAGCCTTGGGGGGAGGGGCTGGCCCACTTCGTCCGCCGGACTCGGAATGGGGCGAGACTTTGTGAGCGGCCTCCGCGCACCAAAAATAGGCCGCGGGCACAGCCGCGCCCAAAAATAACCACCCGAAGGCCGGGGCACCAAGTTCTTCCAGCGGAAAAATGGCCAAAAAACGGGTGGGCTATGGCCTTGGGGGGAGGGGCTGGCCCACTTCGTCCGCCGGACTCGGAATGGGGCGAGACTTTGCGAGCGGCCTCCGCGTACCAAAAATTGGCCGCGGACACAGCCGTGCCCAAAAATAACCCCCCGATGGTCGGCGCGCCCAAACCCCCCAGCGGAAAAATGGCCAAAAAATGGATGGGCTATAGCCTTGGGGGGAGGGGCTGCCAACTTCGTCCGCCGGACTCGGAATGGTGCGAGACTTTGCGAGCGGCATCCGCATGCCAAAAATAGGCCGCGGGCACATCCGCGTCCAAAAATGACCGCCCGAAGGCCGGGGCGCCAAGTTCGTCCAGCGGAAAAATGGCCAAAAAACGGGAGGGCTATAGCCTTGGGGGAAAGGGCTGGCCAACTTCGTCCGCCGGACTCGGAATGGGGCGACACTTTGCGAGCGGCCTCCGCGTACCAAAAATTGGCCGCGGACACAGCCACGCCCAAAAATAACCCCCCGAGGTCGGCGCGCCCTAACCCCCCAGCGGAAAAATGGCCAAAAAACGGGTGGGCTATAGCCTTGGGGGGAGGGGCTGGCCCACTTCGTCCGCCGGACTCGGAATGGTGCGAGACTTTGCGAGTGGCATCCGCGTGCCAAAAATAGGCCGCGGGCACAGCCGCGTCCAAAAATAACCGCCCGAAGGCCGGGGCGCCAAGTTCGTCCAGCGGAAGAAGGCCACAAAAACGGGTGGGCTATAGCCTTGGGGGGTGGGGCTGGCCGACTTCGTCAAACGGACTCGGAATGGCGCGAGACTTTGCGAGGGTCCTCCGTGTGCCAAAAATAGGCCGCTGGCACAGCCGCACCCAAAAATACCCGCCCGAAGGCCGGGGCGCCAAGTGCGTCCAGCGGAAAAAGGCCACAAAAACGGGTGGGTTAGAGCCTTGGGGGGTGAGGCTGGCCCACTTCGTCCGCCGGACTCGGAATGGCGCGAGACTTTGCGAGGTGCCTGCGTGTGTCAAAAATAGGCCGCGGGCACAGCCGCGCCCAAAAATACCCGCCTGAAGGCCCCGGCGCCAAGTTCGTCCAGCGGAAAAAGGTCGCAAAAACGGGTGGGCTATACCTTGGGGGGTGGGGCTGGCCAACTTCGTCCGCCGGACTCGGAATGGCGCGAGACTTTGCGAGGCGCCTCTGTGTGCCAAAAATAGGTCGCGGGCACAGCCGCGCCCAAAAATACCCGCCCGAAGGCCGCCGCGACAAGTTCGTCCAACGAAAAAAGACCACAAAAACGGGTGGGTTATAGCCTTGGGGGGTGGGGCTGGCCCACTTCGTCCGCCGGACTCGGAATGGCGCGAGACTTTGCGAGGTGCCTGCGTGTGCCAAAAATAGGCCGCGGGCACAGCCGCGCCCAAAAATACCCGCCTGAAGGCCCCGGCGCCAAGTTCGTCCAGCGGAAAAAGGCCGCAAAAACGGGTGGGCTATACCTTGGGGGGTGGGGCTGGCCAACTTCGTCCGCCGGACTCGGAATGGCGCGAGACTTTGCGAGGCGCCTCTGTGTGCCAAAAATAGGTCGCGGGCACAGCCGCGCCCAAAAATACCCGCCCGAAGGCCGCCGCGACAAGTTCGTCCAACGAAAAAAGGCCACAAAAACGGGTGGGCTGTAGCCTTGGGGGGTGGGGCTGGCCCACTTCGTCCGCCAGACTCGGAATGGCGCGAGACTTTGCGAGGTGCCTCCGTGTGCCAAAAATAGGCCGCGGGAACAGCCGCACCAAAAAATAGCCGCCCGAAGGCCGCCGCGACAAGTTCGTCCAGCGGAAAAAGGCCACAAAAACGGGTGGGCTATAGCCTTGGGGGGTGGGGCTGGCCGACTTCGTCCGCCGGACTCAGAATGGCGCGAGAGTTTGCGAGGCATCTCCGTGTGCCAAAAATAGGCCGCGGGCACGGCCGCGCCCAAAAATACCCGCCCGAAGGCCGCGGCGCCAAGTTCGTCCAGCGGAAAAAGGCCACAAAAACGGGTGGGCTACAGCCTTGGGGGGTGGGGCTGGCCAACTTCGTCCGCCGGACTCGGAATGGTGCGAGACTTTGCGAGGCGCCTCCGTGTACAAAAAATAGGCCGCGGACACAGCCGCGCCCAAAAATAACCGCCCGAAGGCCGGGGCGCCAAGTTCGTCCAGCGGAAAAAGGCCGCAAAAACGGGTGGGCTATAGCCTTGGGGGGTGGGGCTGGCCAACTTCGTCCGTCGGACTCGGAATGGCACGAGACTTGGTGAGGTGCCTCCGTGTGCCAAAAATAGGCCGCGGGCACAGCCGCGCCCAAAAATACCGGCCCGAAGGCCGCGGCGTCAAGTTCGTCCAGCGGAAAAAGGCCACAAAAACGGGTGGGCTATAGCCTTGGGGGGTGGGGCTGTCCAACCTCGTCCGCCGGACTTGGAATGGCGCGAGAATTTGCGAGGTGCCTACGTGTGTTAAAAATAGGCCGCGGGCACAGCCGCGCCCAAAAATACCGGCCCGAAGGCCGCGGCGCCAAGTTCGTCCAGCGGAAAAAGGCCACAAAAACGGGTGGGCTATAGCCTTGGGGGGTGTGGCTGGCCAACTTCGTCCGCCGGACTCGGAATGGCGCGAGACTTTGTGAGCGGCCTCCGTGTGCCAAAAATAGGCCCTGGGCACAGCCGCACCCCTAAATAACCTACCGAAGGCCGGGGCTCCAAGTTCGTCCAGCGGAAAAAGGCCGCAAAAACGGGTGGGCTATACCTTGGGTGGTGGAGCTGGCCGACTTCGTCCGCCGGACTCGGAATGGCGCGAGACTTTGCGAGCGGCCTCCGTGTGCCAAAAAAATAGGCACCGGGCACAACCGCGCCCATAAATAACCGCCCGAAGGCCGGGGCACAAAGTTCGTCCAGCGGAAAAAGGCCAAAAAAACGGGTGGGCTATAGCCTTGGGGGGTGGGTCTGGCCCACTTCGTCCGCCGGACTCGGAATGGCGCGAGACTTTGCGAGTGGCCTCCGTGAGCCAAAAAGAGGCCCCGGGCACAGCCGCGCCCAAAAATAACCGACCGACGGCCGGGGCACCAAGTTCGTCCAGCGGAAAAAGGCCGCAAAAACGGGTGGGCTATAGCCTTGGGGGGTGGGGCTGGCTCACTTCGTCCGCCGGACTCGGAATGGCGCGAGACTTTACGAGCGGCCTCCGTTTGCCAAAAATAGGCCCCGGGCACAGCCGCGCCCAAAAATAACCGCCCGAAGGCCGCGGCGTCAAGTTCGTCCAGCGGAAAAAGGCCACAAAAACGGGTGGGCTATAGCCTTGGGGGGTGGGGCTGGCCCACTTCGTCCGCCGGACTCGGAAGGGCGCGAGACTTTGCGAGGCACCTGCGTGTGTCAAAAATAGGCCGCGGGCACAGCCGCGCCCAAAAATACCTGCCTGAAGGCCCCGGCGCCAAGTTCGTCCAGCGGAAAAAGGCCACAAAAACGGGTGGGCTATAGACTTGGGGGGTAGGGCTGGCCAACTTCGTCCGCCGGACTCGGAATGGCGCGAGACTTTGCGAGCGGCCTCCGTGTGCCAAAAATAGGCCCCGGGCACAGCTACACCCAAAAATAACCTACCGAAGGCCGGGGCGCCAAGTTCGTCCAGCGGAAAAAGGCTGCAAAAATGGGTGGGCTATACCTTGGGGGGTGGGGCTGGCCAACTTCGTCCGCCGGACTCGGAATGGCGCGAGACTTTGTGAGCGGCCTCCGTGTGCCAAAAATAGCCCTCGGGCACAGCCGAACCCAAAAATAACTGCCCGAAGGCCAGGGCGCCAAGTTCGACCAGCGGAAAAAGGCCACAAAAACGGGTGGGCTAGAGCCTTGGGGGGTGGGGCTGGCCAACTTCGTCCGCCGGACTCGGAATTGCGCGAGACTTTGCGAGTGGCCTCCGTGTGCCAAAAATAGGCCCCGGGCACAGCCCCGTCCAAAAATAACGGCCCGAAGGCCGGGGCGCCAAGTTCGTCCAGCGGAAAAAGGCCAAAAAACCGGGTGGGCTATAGCCTTGGGGGGTGGGGCTGGCCAACTTCGTCCGCCGGACTCGGAATGGCGCGAGACTTTGCGAGCGGCCTCCGTGTTCCAAAACTAGGCCACGGGCACAGCCGCGCCCAAAAATAACTGCCCGAAGGCCGGGGCGCCAACTTCATCCAGCGGAAAAAGGCCACAAAAACGGGTGGGCTATAGCCTTGGGGGGTGGGGCTGGCCAACTTCGTCCGCCGGACTCGGAATGGCGCGAGACTTTGCGAGCGGCCTCCGTGTGCCAAAACTAGGCCCCGGGCACAGCCGCGCCCAAAAATACCCGCCCGAAGGCCGGGGCGCCAAGTTCGTCCAGCGGAAAAAGGCCACAAAAACGGGTGGGCTATATCCTTGGGGGGTGGGACTGGCCAACTTCGTCCGCCGGACTCGGAATGGCGCGAGACTTTGCGAGCGGCCTCCATGTGCCAAAAATAGGCCACGGGCACAGCCGCGCCCAAAAATAACCGCCCAAATGCCGGGGCGCCAAATTCGTCCAGCGGAAAAAGGCCACAAAAACGGGTGGGCGATAGCCTTGGGGGGTGGGGCTGGCCAACTTCGTCCGCCGGACTCGGAATGGCGCGAGACTTTGCGAGCGGCCTCCGTGTGCCAAAACTAGGCCCCGGGCACAGCCCCGTCCAAAAATAACCGCCCGAAGGCCGGGGCGCCAAGTTCGTCCAGCGGAAAAAGGCCAAAAAAACGGGTGGGCTATAGCCTTGGGGGTGCGGCCGGCCCACTTCGTCCGCCCGGACTCGGATTGGCGCGAGACTTTGCGAGCGGCCTCCGTGTGCCAAAACTAGGCCACGGGCACAGCCGCGCCCAAAAATAACTGCCCGAAGGCCGGGGCGCCAACTTCATCCAGCGGAAAAAGGCCACAAAAACGGGTGGGCTATAGCCTTGGGGGGTGGGGCTGGCCAACTTCGTCCGCCGGACTCGGAATGGCGCGAGACTTTGCGAGCGGCCTCAGTGTGCAAAAAATAGGCCACGGGCACAGCCGCGCCCAAAATACCCGCCCGAAAGCCGGGGCGCCAAGTTCGTCCAGCGGAAAAAGGCCACAAAAACGGGTGGGCTATATCCTTGGGGGGTAGGGCTGGTCAACTTCGTCCGCCGGACTCGGAATGGCGCGAGACTTTGCGAGTGGCCTCCGTGTGCTAAAAATAGGCCACGGGCACAGCCGCACCCAAAAATAACCACCCAAAGGCCGGGGCGCCAACTTCGTCCAGCGGAAAAAGGCCACAAAAACGGGTGGGCGATAGCCTTGGGGGGTGGGGCTGGCCAACTTCGTCCGCCGGACTCGGAATGGTGCGAGACTTTGCGAGCGGCCTCCGTTTGCTAAAAATAGTCCCCGGGCACAGCCGCGCCCAAAAATAACTGCCCGAAGGCCGGGGCGCGAAGTTCGTCCAGCGGAAAAAGGCCACAAAAACGGGTGGGCTATAGCCTTCGGGGGTGGGGCTGGCCAACTTCGTCCGCCGGACTCGGAATGGCGCCAGAAAAAGCGAGGAAACTACTTGTGCCAAAAATAGGCCTCGGGCTCAGCCGCGCCCAAATATAACCGCCCGAAGGCCGGGCGCCAAGTTCGTCCAGCGGAAAAAGGCAACAAAAACGGGTGGGCTATAGCCTTCGGGGGTGGGGCTGGCCAACTTCGTCCGCCGGACTCGGAATGGCGCGAGACTTTGCGAGGCTCCTCCGTGTGCCAAACATAGGCCCCGGGCACAGCCGCGCCCATAAATAACCACCCGAAGGCCGGGGCGCCAAGTTCGTCCAGCGGAAAAAGGCCACAAAAACGGGTGGGCTATAGCCTTGGGGGGTGGGGCTGGCCAACTTCGTCCGCCGGACTCGGAATGGCGCGAGACTTTGCGAGCGGCCTCCGCGTGCCAAAAATAGCCCCCGGGCACAGCCGCACCCAAAAATAACTGCCCGAAGGCCGGGGCGCCAAGTTCGTCCAGCGGAAAAAGGCCACAAAAACGGGTGGGCTATATCCTTGGGGGGTGGGGCTGGCCAACTTCGTCCGCCGGACTCGGAATGGCGCGAGACTTTGCGAGCGGCCTCCGTGTGCCAAAAATAGGCCCCGGGCACAGCCCCGCCCAAAAATAACCGCCCGAAGGCCGGGGCGCCAAGTTCGTCCAGCAGAAAAAGGCCACAAAAACGGGTGGGCTATAGCCTTGGGAGGTGGGGCTGGCCAACTTCGTCCGACGGACTCGGAATGGCGCGAGACTTTGCGAGTGGTGTCCGTGTGCCAAAAATAGGGCCCGGACACAGCCGCGCCCAAAAATAACCTCCCGAAGGCCGGGGCGCCAAGTTCGTCCAGCGGAAAAAGGCCACAAAAACGGGGGCTATAGCCTTGGGAGGTGGGGCTGGCCAACTTCTTCCGCCGGACTCGGAATGGCGCGAGACTTTGCGAGCGGCCTCCGTGTGCCAAAAATAGGCCACGGGCACAGCCGCACCCAAAAATAACCGCCCAAAGGCCGGGGCGCCAACTTCGTCCAGCGGAAAAAGGCCACAAAAACGGGTGGGCGATAGCCTTGGGGGGTGGGGCTGGCCCACTTCGTCCGCCGGACTCGGAATGGCGCGAGACTTTGCGAGCGGCCTCCGTGTGCCAAAACTAGGCCCCGGGCACAGCCGTGCCCAAAAATACCCGCCCGAAGGCAGGGGCGCCAAGTTCGTCCAGCGGAAAAAGGCCACAAAAACGGGTGGGCTATAGCCTTGGGAGGTGGGGCTGGCCAACTTCGTCCGCCGGACTCGGAATGGCGCGAGACTTTACGAGTGGTGTCCGTGTGCCAAAAATAGGGCCCGGACACAGCCGCGCCCAAAAATAACCTCCCGAAGGCCGGGGCGCCAAGTTCGTCCAGCGGAAAAAGGCCACAAAAACGGGGGCTATAGCCTTGGGAGGTGGGGCTGGCCAACTTCGTCCGCCGGACTCGGAATGGCGCGAGACTTTGCGAGCGGCCTCCGTGTTCCAAAACTAGGCCACGGGCACAGCCGCGCCCAAAAATAACTGCCCGAAGGCCGGGGCGCCAACTTCATCCAGCGGAAAAAGGCCACAAAAACGGGTGGGCTATAGCCTTGGGGGGTGGGGCTGGCCAACTTCGTCCGCCGGACTCGGAATGGCGCGAGACTTTGCGAGCGGCCTCCGTGTGCCAAAACTAGGCCCCGGGCACAGCCGCGCCCAAAAATACCCGCCCGAAGGCCGGGGCGCCAAGTTCGTCCAGCGGAAAAGGCCACAAAAACGGGTGGGCTATAGCCTTGGGAGGTGGGGCTGGCCAACTTCGTCCGCCGGACTCGGAATGGCGCGAGACTTTACGAGTGGTGTCCGTGTGCCAAAAATAGGGCCCGGACACAGCCGCGCCCAAAAATAACCTCCCGAAGGCCGGGGCGCCAAGTTCGTCCAGCGGAAAAAGGCCACAAAAACGGGGGCTATAGCCTTGGGAGGTGGGGCTGGCCAACTTCGTCCGCCGGACTCGGAATGGCGCGAGACTTTGTGAGCGGCCTCCGTGTGCCAAAAATAGCCCTCGGGCACAGCCGAACCCAAAAATAACTGCCCGAAGGCCAGGGCGCCAAGTTCGACCAGCGGAAAAAGGCCACAAAAACGGGTGGGCTAGAGCCTTGGGGGGTGGGGCTGGCCAACTTCGTCCGCCGGACTCGGAATTGCGCGAGACTTTGCGAGTGGCCTCCGTGTGCCAAAAATAGGCCCCGGGCACAGCCCCGTCCAAAAATAACGGCCCGAAGGCCGGGGCGCCAAGTTCGTCCAGCGGAAAAAGGCCAAAAAAACGGGTGGGCTATAGCCTTGGGGGGTGGGGCTGGCCAACTTCGTCCGCCGGACTCGGAATGGCGCGAGACTTTGCGAGCGGCCTCCGTGTGCCAAAACTAGGCCACGGGCACAGCCGCGCCCAAAAATAACTGCCCGAAGGCCGGGGCGCCAACTTCATCCAGCGGAAAAAGGCCACAAAAACGGGTGGGCTATAGCCTTGGGGGGTGGGGCTGGCCAACTTCGTCCGCCGGACTCGGAATGGCGCGAGACTTTGCGAGCGGCCTCCGTGTGCCAAAACTAGGCCCCGGGCACAGCCGCGCCCAAAAATACCCGCCCGAAGGCCGGGGCGCCAAGTTCGTCCAGCGGAAAGAGGCCACAAAAACGGGTGGGCTATACCCTTGGGGGTGGGACTGGCCAACCGTCCGCGGACTCGGAATGGCGCGAGACTTTGCGAGCGGCCTCCATGTGCCAAAAATAGGCCACAGGCACAGCCGCGCCAAAAATAACCGCCCAAATGCCGGGGCGCCAAATTCGTCCAGCGGAAAAAGGCCACAAAAGCGGGTGGGCGATAGCCTTGGGGAAGTGGGGCTGGCCAACCGTCCGCCGGACTCGGAATGGCGCGAGATTTTGCGAGCGGCCTCCGTGTGCCAAAACTAGGCCCCGGGCACCGCCGCGTCAAAAAATAACCGCCCGAAGGCCGGGGCGCAATTTTCGTCCAGCGTAAAATTGCCAAACTAAGGGGTGGGCTATAGCCTTGGGGGGTGGGGCTGGCCAACTTCGTCCGCCGGACTCGGAATGGCGCGAGACTTTGCGAGCGGCCTCCGTGTGCCAAAACTAGGCCACGGGCACAGCCGCGCCCAAAAATAACTGCCCGAAGGCCGGGGCGCCAACTACATCCAGCGGAAAAAGGCCCCAAAAACGGGTGGGCTATAGCCTTGGGGGGTGGGGCTGGCCAACTTCGTCCGCCGGACTCGGAATGGCGCGAGACTTTGCGAGCGGCCTCTGTGTGCCAAAACTAGGCCCCGGGCACAGCCGCGCCCAAAATACCCGCCCGAAGGCCGGGGCGCCAAGTTCGTCCAGCGGAAAAAGGCCACAAAAACGGGTGGGCTATATCCTTGGGGGGTAGGGCTGGTCAACTTCGTCCGCCGGACTCGGAATGGCGCGAGACTTTGCGAGTGGCCTCCGTGTGCTAAAAATAGGCCACGGGCACAGCCGCACCCAAAAATAACCACCCAAAGGCCGGGCGCCAACCGTCCCGCGGAAATAGGCCACAAAAGCGGGTGGGCGATAGCCTGGGGGGGTGGGGCTGGCCAACTTCGTCCGCCGGACTCGGAATGGTGCGAGACTTTGCGAGCGGCCTCCGTTTGCTAAAAATAGTCCCCGGGCACAGCCGCGCCCAAAAATAACTGCCCGAAGGCCGGGGCGCGAAGTTCGTCCAGCGGAAAAAGGCCACAAAAACGGGTGGGCTATAGCCTTGGGGGGTGGGGCTGGCCAACTTCGTCAGCCGGACTCGGAATGGCGCGAGACATTGCGAGCAGCCTCCGTGTGCCAAAAATAGGCCCCGGGCACAGCCGCGCCCAAAAATAACCGCCCGAAGGCCGGGGCGCCAAGTTCGTCCAGCGGAAAAAGGCAACAAAAACGGGTGGGCTATAGCCTTCGGGGGTGGGGCTGGCCAACTTCGTCCGCCGGACTCGGAATGGCGCGAGACTTTGCGAGGCTCCTCCGTGTGCCAAACATAGGCCCCGGGCACAGCCGCGCCCATAAATAACCACCCGAAGGCCGGGGCGCCAAGTTCGTCCAGCGGAAAAAGGCCACAAAAACGGGTGGGCTATAGCCTTGGGGGGTGGGGCTGGCCAACTTCGTCCGCCGGACTCGGAATGGCGCGAGACTTTGCGAGCGGCCTCCGCGTGCCAAAAATAGCCCCCGGGCACAGCCGAACCCAGAAATAACTGCCCGAAGGCCGGGGCGCCAAGTTCGTCCAGCGGAAAAAGGCCACAAAAACGGGTGGGCTATAGCCTTGGGGGGTTGGGCTGGCCGACTTCGTCCGCCGGACTCGGAATGGCGCGAGACTTTGCGAGCGGCCTCCGTGTGTCAAAAATAGGCCCCGGGCACAGACGCGCCCAAAAATAACCGCCCGAAGGCCGGGGCGCCAAGTTCGTCCAGGGGAAATAGGCCACAAAAACGGGTGAGCTATAGCCTTGGGGGGTGGGGCTGGCCAATTTCGTCCGCCGGACTCGGAATGGCGCGAGACTTTGCGAACGGTCTCCGTGTGCCAAAAATAGGTCCCGGGCACAGCCGCGCCCAAAAATAACCTCCCGAAGGCCGGGGCGCCAAGTTCGTCCAGCAAAAAAATGCCACAAAAACGGGTGGGCTATAGCCTTGGGGGGTGGGGCTGGCCAACTTCGTCCGCCGGACTCGGAATGATGCGAGACTTTGCGAGCAGCCTCTGTGTGTCAAAAATAGGCGCCGGGCACAGCCGTACCCAAAAATAACCGCCCGAAGGCCGGGGCGCCAAGTTCGTCCAGCGGAAATAGGCCACAAAAACGGGTGGGCTATAGCCTTGGGGGGTGGGGCTGGTCAACTTCGTCCGCCGGACTCGGAATGGCGCGAGACTTTGTGAGCGGCCTCCGTGTACCAAAAATAGGCCCCGGGCACAGCCGTACATAAAAATAACCGCCCGAAGGCCGGGGCGCCAAGTTCATCCAGCGGAAAAAGGCCACAAAAACGGGTGGGCTATAGCCTTGGGGGGTGGGGCTGGCCAACTTCGTCCGCCGGACTCGGAGTGGTGCGAGACTTTGCAAGCGGCCTCCGTGTGCCAAAAATAGGCCCCGGTCACAGCCCGCCCAAAAATAACCGCCCGAAGGTCGGGGCGCGAAGTTCGTCCAGCGGAAAAAGTCCACAAAAACAGGTGTGCTATAGCCTTGGGGGGTGGGGCTGGCCAACTTCGTCCGCCGGACTCGGAATGGCGCGAGACTTTGCGTGCGGCCTCCGTGTGCCAAAAATAGGCCCCGGGCACAGCCACGCCCAAAAATAACCGCTCGAAGGCCGGGGCACCAAGTTCGTCCAGCGGAAAAAGGCCACAAAAACGGGTGGGCTATAGCCTTGGGGGGTGGGGCTGGCCAACTTCATCCGCCAGACTCAGAATGGCGCGAGACTTTGCGAGCGGCCTCCGTGTGCTAACAATAGGCCCCGAGCACAGCCGCGCCCCAAAATAACTGCCCGAAGGCCGGGGCGCCATGTTCGTCCAGCGGAAAAAGGCCACAAAAACGGGTGGGCTATTGCCTTGGGGGGTGGGGCTGGCCAACTTCGTCCGCCGGACTCGGAATGGCGCGAGACTTTACGAACGGCCTCCGTGTGCCAAAAATAGGCCCCGGGCACAGCCGCGCCAAGAATAACCGCCCGCAGGTCGGGGCGCCAAGTTCGTCCTGCGGAAAAAGGCCACAAAAACGGGTGGCCTATCGCCTTGGGGGGTGGGGCTGGCCCACGCCGTCCGCCCGGACTCGAAATGGCGCGACACTCTGCGAGCGGCCTCCGTGTGCCAAAAATAGGCCACAGGCACAGCCGCGCTTAATAATAACCGCCCAAAGGCCGGGCGCCAACCGTCCAGCGGAAAAAGGCCACAAAAGCGGGTGGCGATAGCCTTGGGGGTGGGGCTGGCCCACTTCGTCCGCCCGGACTCGGAATGGCGCGAGACTTTGCGAGCGGCCTCCGTGTGCCAAAACTAGGCCCCGGGCACAGCCGCGCCCAAAAATAACCGCCCGAAGGCCGGGGCGCCAAGTTCGTCCAGCGGAAAAAGGCCACAAAAACGGGTGGGTTATATCCTTGGGGGGTGGGGCTGGCCAACTTCGTCCGCCGGACTCGGAATGGCGCGAGACTTTGCGAGCGGCCTCCGTGTGCCAAAACTAGGCCACGGGCACAGCCGCGCCCAAAAATAACTGCCCGAAGGCCGGGGCACCAACTTCATCCAGCGGAAAAAGGCCACAAAAACGGGTGAGCTATAGCCTTGGGAGGTGGGGCTGGCCAACTTCGTCCGCCGGACTCGGAATGGCGCGAGACTTTGCGAGCGGCCTCCGCGTGCCAAAAATAGCCCCCGGGCACAGCCGAACCCAGAAATAACTGCCCGAAGGCCGGGGCGCCAAGTTCGTCCAGCGGAAAAAGGCCACAAAAACAGGTGGGCTATAGCCTTGGAGGATGGGGCTGGCCAACTTCGTCCGCCGGACTTGGAATGGCGCGAGACTTTACGAGCGGCCTCCGTGTGCCAAAAATAGGCCCCGGGCACAGCCACACCCAAAAATAACCGCCCGAAGGCCGGGGCACCCAGTTCGTCCAGCGGAAAAAGGACACAAAAACCGGTGGGCCATAGCCATGGGGGTTGGGGCTGGCCAACTTCGTCCGCCGGACTCGGAATGGCGCGAGACTTTGCGAGCGGCCTCCGTGTGACAAAACTAGGCCCCGGGCACAGCCGCGCCCAAAAATAACCGCCCGAAGGCCGGGGCGCCAAGTTCGTCCAGCGGAAAAAGGCCACAAAAACGGGTGGGCTATAGCCTTGGGGGGTGGGGCTGGCCTACTTCGTCCGCCGGACTCGGAATGGCACGAGACATTGCGAGCGGCCTCCGTGTGCCAAAAATAGGCCACGGGCACAGCCGCGCCCAAAAATAACTGACCGAAGGCCGGGGCGCCAACTTCATCCAGCAGAAAAAGGCCACAAAAACGGGTGGGCTATAGCCTTGGGGGCTGGGGCTGGCCAACTTCGTCCGCCGGACTCAGAATGGCGCGAGACTTTGCGAGCGGCTTCCGTGTGCCAAAACTAGGCCACGGGCACAGCCGCGCCCAAAAATAACCTCCCGAAGGCCGGGGCGCCAAGTTCGTCCAGCAAAAAAATGCCACAAAAACGGGTGGGCTATAGCCTTGGGGGGTGGGGCTGGCCAACTTCGTCTGCCGGACTCGGAATAATGCTAGACTTTGCGAGCAGCCTCCGTGTGTCAAAAATAGGCGCCGGGCACAGCCGTACCCAAAAATAACCACCCGAAGGCCGGGGCGCCAAGTTCGTCCAGCGGAAATAGGCCACAAAAACGGGTGGGCTATAGCCTTGGGGGGTGGGGCTGGTCAACTTCGTCCGCCGGACTCGGAATGGCGCGAGACTTTGCGAGCGGCCTCCGTGTACCAAAAATAGGCCCCGGGCACAGCCGTACCCAAAAATAACCGCCCGAAGGCCGGGGCGCGAAGTTCGTCCAGCGGAAAAAGGCCACAAAAACGGGTGGGCTATAGCCTTGGGGGGTGGGGCTGGCCAACTTCGTCCGCCGGACTCGGAGTGGTGCGAGACTTTGCAAGCGGCCTCCGTGTGCCAAAAATAGGCCCCGGTCACAGCCCGCCCAAAAATAACCGCCCGAAGGTCGGGGCGCGAAGTTCGTCCAGCGGAAAAAGTCCACAAAAACAGGTGTGCTATAGCCTTGGGGGGTGGGGCTGGACAACTTCGTCCGCCGGACTCGGAATGGCGCGAGACTTTGCGTGCGGCCTCCGTGTGCCAAAAATAGGCCCCGGGCACAGCCACGCCCAAAAATAACCGCTCGAAGGCCGGGGCGCCAAGTTCGTCCAGCGGAAAAAGGCCACAAAAACGGGTGGGCTATAGCCTTGGGGGGTGGGGCTGGCCAACTTCATCCGCCGGACTCGGAATGGCACGAGACTTTGCGAGCGGCCTCCGTGTGCTAACAATAGGCCCCGAGCACAGCCGCGCCCCAAAATAACTGCCCGAAGGCCGGGGCGCCATGTTCGTCCAGCGGAAAAAGGCCACAAAAACGGGTGGGCTATTGCCTTGGGGGGTGGGGCTGGCCAACTTCGTCCGCCGGACTCGGAATGGCGCGAGACTTTGTGAACGGCCTCCGTGTCCCAAAAATAGGCCCCGGGCACAGCCGCGCCAAGAATAACCGCCCGAAGGCCGGGGCGCCAAGTTCGTCCTGCGGAAAAAGGCCACAAAAACGGGTGGCCTATAGCCTTGGGGGGTGGGGCTGGCCAACTTCGTCCGCCGGACTCGGAATGGCGTGAGACTTTGCGAGCGGCCTCCGTGTGGCAAAAATAGGCCCCGGACACAGCCGCGCCCAAAAATAACCGCCCAAAGGCCGGGGCGCCAACTTCGTCCAGCGGAAAATGGCCACAAAAACGGGTGGGCGATAGCCTTGGGGGGTGGGGCTGGCCCACTTCGTCCGCCGGACTCGGAATGGCGCAAGACTTTGCTAGCGGCCTCCGTGTGCCAAAACTAGGCCCCGGGCACAGCCGCGCCCAAAAATAACCGCCCAAAGGCCGGGGCGCCAACTTCGTCCAGCGGAAAATGGCCACAAAAACGGGTGGGCGATAGCCTTGGGGGGTGGGGCTGGCCAACTTCGTCCGCCGGACTCGGAATGGCGCGAGACTTTGCTAGCGGCCTCCGTGTGCCAAAACTAGGCCCCGGGCACAGTCGCGCCCAAAAATACCCGCCCAAAGGCCGAGGCGCCAAGTTCGTCCAGCGGAAAAAGGCCACAAAAACGGGTGGGCTATAGCCTTGGGAGGTGGGGCTGGCCAACTTCGTCCGCCGGACTCGGAATGGCGCGAGACTTTGCGAGCAGCCTCCGTGTGCTGAAAATAGGCCCCGGGCACAGCCGCGCCCAAAAAATAACCGCCCGAAGGCCGGGGCGCCAAGTTCGTCCAGCGGAAAAAGGCCACAAAACCGGTTGGGCTATAGCCTTGGGGGGTGGGGCTGGCCAACTTCGTCCGCCGGACTCGGAATGGAGCGAGACTTTGCGAGCAACCTCCGTGTGCCAAAAATAGGCCCCGGGCACAGCCGCGCCCAAAAATAACCTCCCGAAGGCCGGGGCACCAAGTTCGTCCAGCAAAAAAATGCCACAAAAACGTGTGGGCTATAGCCTTGGGGGGTGGGGCTGGCCAACTTCGTCCGCCTGACTCGGAATGGTGCGAGACTTTGCGAGCAGCCTCCATGTGCCAAAAATAGGGGCCGGGCACAGCCGCACCCGAAAATAACAGCCCAAAGGCCGGGGCGCCAAGTTCGTCCAGCGGAAATAGGCCACAAAAACGGGTGGGCTATAGCCTTGGGGGGTGGGGCTGGCCAACTTCGTCCGCCGGACTCGGAATGGTGCGAGACTTTGCGAGCAGCCTCCGTGTGCCAAAAATAGCCCCCGGGCACAGCCGAACCCAGAAATAACTGCCCGAAGGCCGGGGCGCCAAGTTCGTCCAGCGGAAAAAGGCCACAAAAACGGGTGGGCTATAGCCTTGGAGGATGGGGCTGGCCAACTTCGTCCGCCGGACTCGGAATGGCGCGAGACTTTACGAGCGGCCTCCGTGTGCCAAAAATAGGCCCCGGGCACAGCCACGCCCAAAAATAACCGCCCGAAGGCCGGGGCACCCAGTTCGTCCAGCGGAAAAAGGACACAAAAACCGGTGGGCCATAGCCATGGGGGTTGGGGCTGGCCAACTTCGTCCGCCGGACTCGGAATGGCGCGAGACTTTGCGAGCGGCCTCCGTGTGCCAAAACTAGGCCCCGGGCACAGCCGCGCCCAAAAATAACCGCCCGAAGGCCGGGGCGCCAAGTTCGTCCAGCGGAAAAAGGCCACAAAAACGGGTGGGCTATAGCCTTGGGGGGTGGGGCTGGCCAACTTCGTCCGCCGGACTCGGAATGGCACGAGACTTTGCGAGCGGCCTCCGTGTGCCAAAACTAGGCCACGGGCACAGCCGCGCCCAAAAATAACTGCCCGATGGCCGGGGCGCCAACTTCATCCAGCGGAAAAAGGCCACAAAAACGGGTGGGCTATAGCCTTGGGGGGTGGGGCTGGCCAACTTCGTCCGCCTGACTCGGAATGGTGCGAGACTTTGCGAGCAGCCTCCATGTGCCAAAAATAGGGGCCGGGCACAGCCGCACCCAAAAATAACAGCCCAAAGGCCGGGGCGCCAAGTTCGTCCAGCGGAAATAGGCCACAAAAACGGGTGGGCTATAGCCTTGGGGGGTGGGGCTGGCCAACTTCGTCCGCCGGACTCGGAATGGTGCGAGACTTTGCGAGCGGCCTCCGTTTGCTAAAAATAGTCCCCGGGCACAGCCGCGCCCAAAAATAACTGCCCGAAGGCCGGGGCGCGAAGTTCGTCCAGCGGAAAAAGGCCACAAAAACGGGTGGGCTATAGCCTTGGGGGGTGGGGCTGGCCAACTTCGTCAGCCGGACTCGGAATGGCGCGAGACATTGCGAGCAGCCTCCGTGTGCCAAAAATAAGCCCCGGGCACAGCCGCGCCCAAAAATAACCGCCCGAAGGCCGGGGCGCCAATTTCGTCCAGCGGAAAAAGGCAACAAAAACGGGTGGGCTATAGCCTTCGGGGGTGGGGCTGGCCAACTTCGTCCGCCGGACTCGGAATGGCGCGAGACTTTGCGAGGCTCCTCCGTGTGCCAAACATAGGCCCCGGGCACAGCCGCGCCCCTACATAACCGCCCAAGGCCGGGCGCCAAGTTCGTCCAGCGGAAAAAGGCCACAAAAACGGGTGGGCTATAGCCATGGGGGGTGGGGCGGGCCAACTTCGTCCGCCGGACTCGGAATGGCGCGAGACTTTGCGAGCGGTCTCCGTGTGCCAAAAATAGGGCCCGGGCACAGCCGCGCCCAAAAATAACCGCCCGAAGGCCGGGGCGCCAAGTTCGTCCAGCAAAAAAATGCCACAAAAACTGGTGGGCTATAGCCTTGGGGGGTGGGGCTGGCCAACTTCGTCCGCCGGACTCGGAATGGCGCGAGACTTTGCGAGCGGCCTCCGTGTGCCAAAAATAGGCCCCGGGCACAGCCGCGCCCAAAAATAACCGCCCGAAGGCCGGGGCGCCAAGTTCGTCCAGCGGAAATAGGCCACAAAACGGGTGAGCTATAGCCTTGGGGGGTGGGGCTGGCCAACTTCGTCCGCCGGACTCGGAATGGCGCGAGACTTTCCGAGCCGCCTCCGTGTGCTGAAAATAGGCCCCGGGCACAGCCGCGCCCATAAAATAACCGCCCGAAGGCCGGGGCGCCAAGTTCGTCCTGCGGAAAAAGGCCACAAAAACGGTTGGGCTATAGCCTTGGGGGGTGGGGCTGGCCAACTTCGTCCGCCGGACTCGGAATGGAGCGAGACTTTGCGAGCAACCTCCGTGTGCCAAAAATAGGCCCCGGGCACAGCCGCGCCCAAAAATAACCTCCCGAAGGCCGGGGCGCCAAGTTCGTCCAGCAAAAAAATGCCACAAAAACGGGTGGGCTATAGCCTTGGGGGGTGGGGCTGGCCAACTTCGTCCGCCGGACTCGGAATAATGCTAGACTTTGCGAGCAGCCTCCGTGTGTCAAAAATAGGCGCCGGGCACAGCCGTACCCAAAAATAACCACCCGAAGGCCGGGGCGCCAAGTTCGTCCAGCGGAAATAGGCCACAAAAACGGGTGGGCTATAGCCTTGGGGGGTGGGGCTGGTCAACTTCGTCCGCCGGACTCGGAATGGCGCGAGACTTTGCGAGCGGCCTCCGTGTACCAAAAATAGGCCCCGGGCACAGCCGTACCCAAAAATAACCGCCCGAAGGCCGGGGCGCGAAGTTCGTCCAGCGGAAAAAGGCCACAAAAACGGGTGGGCTATAGCCTTGGGGGGTGGGGCTGGCCAACTTCGTCCGCCGGACTCGGAGTGGTGCGAGACTTTGCAAGCGGCCTCCGTGTGCCAAAAATAGGCCCCGGTCACAGCCCGCCCAAAAATAACCGCCCGAAGGTCGGGGCGCGAAGTTCGTCCAGCGGAAAAAGTCCACAAAAACAGGTGTGCTATAGCCTTGGGGGGTGGGGCTGGACAACTTCGTCCGCCGGACTCGGAATGGCGCGAGACTTTGCGTGCGGCCTCCGTGTGCCAAAAATAGGCCCCGGGCACAGCCACGCCCAAAAATAACCGCTCGAAGGCCGGGGCGCCAAGTTCGTCCAGCGGAAAAAGGCCACAAAAACGGGTGGGCTATAGCCTTGGGGGGTGGGGCTGGCCAACTTCATCCGCCGGACTCGGAATGGCACGAGACTTTGCGAGCGGCCTCCGTGTGCTAACAATAGGCCCCGAGCACAGCCGCGCCCCAAAATAACTGCCCGAAGGCCGGGGCGCCATGTTCGTCCAGCGGAAAAAGGCCACAAAAACGGGTGGGCTATTGCCTTGGGGGGTGGGGCTGGCCAACTTCGTCCGCCGGACTCGGAATGGCGCGAGACTTTGTGAACGGCCTCCGTGTCCCAAAAATAGGCCCCGGGCACAGCCGCGCCAAGAATAACCGCCCGAAGGCCGGGGCGCCAAGTTCGTCCTGCGGAAAAAGGCCACAAAAACGGGTGGCCTATAGCCTTGGGGGGTGGGGCTGGCCAACTTCGTCCGCCGGACTCGGAATGGCGTGAGACTTTGCGAGCGGCCTCCGTGTGGCAAAAATAGGCCCCGGGCACAGCCGCGCCCAAAAATAACCGCCCAAAGGCCGGGGCGCCAACTTCGTCCAGCGGAAAATGGCCACAAAAACGGGTGGGCGATAGCCTTGGGGGGTGGGGCTGGCCAACTTCGTCCGCCGGACTCGGAATGGCGCGAGACTTTGCTAGCGGCCTCCGTGTGCCAAAACTAGGCCCCGGGCACAGCCGCGCCCAAAAATACCCGCCCAAAGGCCGGGGCGCCAAGTTCGTCCAGCGGAAAAAGGCCACAAAAACGGGTGGGCTATAGCCTTGGGGGGTGGGGCTGGCCAACTTCGTCCGCCGGACTCGGAATGGCGCGAGACTTTGCGAGCAGCCTCCGTGTGCTGAAAATAGGCCCCGGGCACAGCCGCGCCCAAAAAATAACCGCCCGAAGGCCGGGGCGCCAAGTTCGTCCAGCGGAAAAAGGCCACAAAAACGGTTGGGCTATAGCCTTGGGGGGTGGGGCTGGCCAACTTCGTCCGCCGGACTCGGAATGGAGCGAGACTTTGCGAGCACCCTCCGTGTGCCAAAAATAGGCCCCGGGCACAGCCGCGCCCAAAAATAACCTCCCGAAGGCCGGGGCACCAAGTTCGTCCAGCAAAAAAATGCCACAAAAACGTGTGGGCTATAGCCTTGGGGGGTGGGGCTGGCCAACTTCGTCCGCCTGACTCGGAATGGTGCGAGACTTTGCGAGCAGCCTCCATGTGCCAAAAATAGGGGCCGGGCACAGCCGTACCCAAAAATAACAGCCCAAAGGCCGGGGCGCCAAGTTCGTCCAGCGGAAATAGGCCACAAAAACGGGTGGGCTATAGCCTTGGGGGGTGGGGCTGGCCCACTTCGTCCGCCGGACTCGGAATGGCGCGAGACTTTGCGAGCAGCCTCCGTGTGCCAAAAATAGCCCCCGGGCACAGCCGAACCCAGAAATAACTGCCCGAAGGCCGGGGCGCCAAGTTCGTCCAGCGGAAAAAGGCCACAAAAACGGGTGGGCTATAGCCTTGGAGGATGGGGCTGGCCAACTTCGTCCGCCGGACTCGGAATGGCGCGAGACTTTACGAGCGGCCTCCGTGTGCCAAAAATAGGCCCCGGACACAGCCACGCCCAAAAATAACCGCCCGAAGGCCGGGGCACCCAGTTCGTCCAGCGGAAAAAGGACACAAAAACCGGTGGGCCATAGCCATGGGGGTTGGGGCTGGCCAACTTCGTCCGCCGGACTCGGAATGGCGCGAGACTTTGCGAGCGGCCTCCGTGTGCCAAAACTAGGCCCCGGGCACAGCCGCGCCCAAAAATAACCGCCCGAAGGCCGGGGCGCCAAGTTCGTCCAGCGGAAAAAGGCCACAAAAACGGGTGGGCTATAGCCTTGGGGGGTGGGGCTGGCCAACTTCGTCCGCCGGACTCGGAATGGCACGAGACTTTGCGAGCGGCCTCCGTGTGCCAAAACTAGGCCACGGGCACAGCCGCGCCCAAAAATAACTGCCCGATGGCCGGGGCGCCAACTTCATCCAGCGGAAAAAGGCCACAAAAACGGGTGGGCTATAGCCTTGGGGGCTGGGGCTGGCCAACTTCGTCCGCCGGACTCCGAATGGCGCGAGACTTTGCGAGCGGCCTCCGTGTGTCAAAACTAGGCCACGGGCACAGCCGCGGCCAAAAATAACTGCCCGAAGGCCGGGGCGCCAACGTCATCCAGCGGAAAAAGGCCACAAAAACGGGTGGGCTATAGGCTTGGGGGGTGGGGCTGGCCAACTTCGTCCGCCGGACTCGGAATGGTGCGAGACTTTGCGAGCGGCCTCCGTTTGCTAAAAATAGTCCCCGGGCACAGCCGCGCCCAAAAATAACTGCCCGAAGGCCGGGGCGCGAAGTTCGTCCAGCGGAAAAAGGCCACAAAAACGGGTGGGCTATAGCCTTGGGGGGTGGGGCTGGCCATCTTCGTCAGCCGGACTCGGAATGGCGCGAGACATTGCGAGCAGCCTCCGTGTGCCAAAAATAAGCCCCGGGCACAGCCGCGCCCAAAAATAACCGCCCGAAGGCCGGGGCGCCAATTTCGTCCAGCGGAAAAAGGCAACAAAAACGGGTGGGCTATAGCCTTCGGGGGTGGGGCTGGCCCACTTCGTCCGCCGGACTCGGAATGGCGCGAGACTTTGCGAGGCTCCTCCGTGTGCCAAACATAGGCCCCGGGCACAGCCGCGCCCATAAATAACCGCCCGAAGGCCGGGGCGCCAAGTTCGTCCAGCGGAAAAAGGCCACAAAAACGGGTGGGCTATAGCCTTGGGGGGTGGGGCGGGCCAACTTCGTCCGCCGGACTCGGAATGGCGCGAGACTTTGCGAGCGGTCTCCGTGTGCCAAAAATAGGGCCCGGGCACAGCCGCGCCCAAAAATAACCGCCCGAAGGCCGGGGCGCCAAGTTCGTCCAGCAAAAAAATGCCACAAAAACGGGTGGGCTATAGCCTTGGGGGGTGGGGCTGGCCAACTTCGTCCGCCGGACTCGGAATGGCGCGAGACTTTGCGAGCGGCCTCCGTGTGCCAAAAATAGGCCCCGGGCACAGCCGCGCCCAAAAATAACCGCCCGAAGGCCGGGGCGCCAAGTTCGTCCAGCGGAAATAGGCCACAAAACGGGTGAGCTATAGCCTTGGGGGGTGGGGCTGGCCAACTTCGTCCGCCGGACTCGGAATGGCGCGAGACTTTGCGAGCCGCCTCCGTGTGCTGAAAATAGGCCCCGGGCACAGCCGCGCCCATAAAATAACCGCCCGAAGGCCGGGGCGCCAAGTTCGTCCAGCGGAAAAAGGCCACAAAAACGGTTGGGCAATAGCCTTGGGGGGTGGGGCTGGCCAACTTCGTCCGCCGGACTCGGAATGGAGCGAGACTTTGCGAGCAACCTCCGTGTGCCAAAAATAGGCCCCGGGCACAGCCGCGCCCAAAAATAACCTCCCGAAGGCCGGGGCACCAAGTACGTCCAGCAAAAAAATGCCACAAAAACGTGTGGGCTATAGCCTTGGGGGGTGGGGCAGGCCAACTTCGTCCGCCGGACTCGGAATGGCGCGAGACTTTGCGAGCGGTCTCCGTGCGCCAAAAATAGGGTCCGGGCACAGCCGCGCCCAAAAATAACCGCCCGAAGGCCGGGGTGCCAAGTTCGTCCAGCAAAAAAATGCCACAAAAACGGGTGGGCTATAGCCTTGGGGGGTGGGGCTGGCCAACTTCGCCCGCCGGACTCGGAATGGCGCGAGACTTTGCGAGCGGCCTCCGTGTGCAAAAACTAGGCCCCGGGCACAGCCGCGCCCAAAAATAACCGCCCGAAGGCCGGAGCGCCAAGTTCGTCCAGCAGAAAAAGGCCACAAAAACGGTTGGGCTATAGCCTTGGGGGGTGGGGCTGGCCAACTTCGTCCGCCGGACTCGGAATGGCGCGAGACTTTGCGAGCAGCCTCCGTGTGCGAAAAATAGGCCCCGGGCACAGCCGCACCCAAAAATAACCGCCCGAAGGCCGGGGCGCCAAGTTCGTCCAGCGGAAATAGGCCACAAAAACGGGTGGGCTATAGCCTTGGGGGGTGGGGCGGGCCAACTTCGTCCGCCGGACTAGGAATGGCGCGAGACTTTGCGAGCGGCCTCCGTGTGCCAAAAATAGGCCCCGGGCACAGCCGCGTCCAAAAATAACCGCCCGAAGGCCGGGGCGCCAAGTTCGTCCAGCGGAAAAAGGCCACAAAAACGGGTGGGCTATAGCCTTGGGGGGTGGGGCTGGCCAACTTCGTCCGCCGGACTCGGAATGGAGCGAGACTTTGCGAGCAACCTCCGTGTGCCAAAAATAGGCCCCGGGCACAGCCGCGCCCAAAAATAACCTCCCGAAGGCCGGGGCACCAAGTTCGTCCAGCAAAAAAATGCCACAAAAACGTGTGGGCTATAGCCTTGGGGGGTGGGGCTGGCCAACTTCGTCCGCCTGACTCGGAATGGTGCGAGACTTTGCGAGCAGCCTCCGTGTGCCAAAAATAGGTGCCGGGCACAGCCGCACCCAAAAATAACAGCCCAAAGGCCGGGGCGCCAAGTTCGTCCAGCGGAAATAGGCCACAAAAACGGGTGGGCTATAGCCTTGGGGGGTGGGGCTGGCCAACTTCGTCCGCCGGACTCGGAATGGTGCGAGACTTTGTGAGCAGTCTCCGTGTGCCAAAAATAGGCCCTGGGCACAGCCGCGCCCAAAAATAACCGCCCGAAGGACGGAGCGCCAAGTTCGTCCAGCAAAAAAATGCCACAAAAACGGGTGGGCTATAGCCTTGGGGGGTGGGGCTGGCCAACTTCGCCCGCCGGACTCGGAATGGCGCGAGACTTTGCGAGTGGCCTCCGTGTGCCAAAACTAGGCCCCGGGCACAGCCGCGCCAAAAAATAACCGCCCGAAGGCCGGAGCGCCAAGTTCGTCCAGCAGAAAAAGGCCACAAAAACGGTTGGGCTATAGCCTTGGGGGGTGGGGCGGGCCAACTTCGTCCGTCGGACTCGGAATTGCGCGAGACTTTACGAGCGGCCTCCGTGTGCCAAAAATGGGTCACGGGCACAGCCGTGTCCAAAAATAACCGCCGGAAGGCCGGGGCGGCAAGTTCGTCCAGCGGAAATAGGCCACAAAAACGGGTGAGCTATAGCCTTGGGGGGTGCGGCTGGCCAACTTCGTCCGCCGGACTCGGAATGGCGCGAGACTTTGCGAGCATCCTCCGTGTGCTGAAAATAGGCCCCGGGCACAGCCGCGCCCAAAAATAACCGCCCGAAGGCCGGGGCGCCAAGTTCGTCCAGCGGAAAAAGGCCACAAAAACGGGTGGGCTATAGCCTTGGGGGGTGGGGCTGGCCAACTTCATCCGCCGGACTCGGAATGGCGCGAGACTTTGTGAGCAGTCTCCGTGTGCCAAAAATAGGCCCCGGGCACAGCCGCGCCCAAAAATAACCGCCCGAAGGACGGAGCGCCAAGTTCGTCCAGCAAAAAAATGCCACAAAAACGGGTGGGCTATAGCCTTGGGGGGTGGGGCTGGCCAACTTCGCCCGCCGGACTCGGAATGGCGCGAGACTTTGCGAGTGGCCTCCGTGTGCCAAAACTAGGCCCCGGGCACAGCCGCGCCCAAAAATAACCGCCCGAAGGCCGGAGCGCCAAGTTCGTCCAGCAGAAAAAGGCCACAAAAACGGTTGGGCTATAGCCTTGGGGGGTGGGGCTGGCCAACTTCGTCCGTCGGACTCGGAATTGCGCGAGACTTTACGAGCGGCCTCCGTGTGCCAAAAATGGGCCACGGGCACAGCCGCGTCCAAAAATAACCGCCCGAAGGCCGGAGCGCCAAGTTCGTCCAGCAGAAAAAGGCCACAAAAACGGTTGGGCTATAGCCTTGGGGGTGGCTGGCTAACAACCGTCCGTCGGACTCGGAATTGCGCGAGACTTTACGAGTGGCCTCCGTGTGCCAAAAAAGGACCACGGGCACAGCCGCGTCCAAAAATAACCGCCCGAAGGCCGGGGCGCCAACTTCGTCCAGCGGAAAAAGGCCACAAAAACGGGTGGGCTATAGCTTTGGGGGGTGGGGCTGGCCAACTTCGTCTGCCGGACTCGGAATTGCGCGAGACTTTACGAGCGGTCTCCGTGTGCCAAAAATAGGGCCCGGGCACGGCCGCGCCCAAAAATAACCGCCCGAAGGCCGGGGCGCCAAGTTCGTCCAGCGGAAAAAGGCCACAAAAACGGGTGAGCTATAGCCTTGGCGGGTGGGGCGGGCCAACTTCGTCCGCCGGACTCGGAATGGCGCGAGACTTTTTGAGCAGTCTCCGTGTGCCAAAAATAGGCCCCGGGCACAGCCGCACCCAAAAATAACCGCCCGAAGGCCGGAGCGCCAAGTTCGTCCAGCAGAAAAAGGCCACAAAAACGGTTGGGCTATAGCCTTGGGGGGTGGGGCTGGCCAACTTCGTCCGTCGGACTCGGAATTGCGCGAGACTTTACGAGCGGCCTCCGTGTGCCAAAAATGGGCCACGGGCACAGCCGCGTCCAAAAATAACCGCCCGAAGGCCGGGGCGCCAACTTCGTCCAGCGGAAAAAGGCCACAAAAACGGGTGAGCTATAGCCTTGGCGGGTGGGGCGGGCCAACTTCGTCCGCCGGACTCGGAATGGCGCGAGACTTTTTGAGCAGTCTCCGTGTGCCAAAAATAGGCCCCGGACACAGCCGCACCCAAAAATAACCGCCCGAAGGCCGGAGCGCCAAGTTCGTCCAGCAGAAAAAGGCCACAAAAACGGTTGGGCTATAGCCTTGGGGGGTGGGGCTGGCCAACTTCGTCCGTCGGACTCGGAATTGCGCGAGACTTTGCGAGCGGCCTCCGTGTGCCAAAAATAGGCCCCGGGCACAGCCGCGTCCAAAAATAACCGCCCGAAGGCCGGGGCGCCAAGTTCGTCCAGCGGAAAAAGGCCACAAAAACGGGTGTGCTATAGCCTTGGGGGTGGGGCTAGCCAAGTTCGACCGCCGGACTCAGAATGGGGTGAGATTTTGCGATCGGCCTCCATGTGCCAAAAATAGGCCGCAAGCACAGCCGCACCCAAAAATAACCGCCTGAAGGCTGGGGCGGCAAGGGTGGGGCTGGCCAGGTTCGTCCGCCGGACTCGGAATGGGGCGAGACTTTGCGAGCGGCCTCCGTGTGCCATAAATAGGCCGCAAGCACAGCCGCGCCCAAAAATAACGGCCCGAAAGCCGGGGCGCCAAGTTCGTCCAGCGGAAAAAGGCCACATAAACGGGTGGGCTATAGCCTTGGGGGGTGGGGCTGGCCAAGTTCGTCTGCCGGATTCGGAATGGGATGAGACTTTGCGAGCGGCCTCCGTGTGCCAAAAATAGGCCCTGGGCGCAGCTGCGCCCAAAAATAACTCCCCGAAGGCCGGGGCGCCAAGTTCGTCCAGCGGAAAAAGGCCACAAAAACGGGTGGGCTATAGCCTTGGGAGGTGGGGCTGTACAAGTTCGTCCGCCGGACTCGGAATGGGATGAGACTTTACGAGCGGCCTCCGTGTACCAAAAATAGGCCCTGGGCACAGCCGCGCCCAAAAATAACTGCCCGAAGGCCGGGGCGGCAAGTTCGTCCAGCGGAAAAAGGCCACAAAAACGGGTGGGCTATAGCCTTGGGGGGTGGGACTGGCCAAGTTCATCCGCCGGACTCGGAATGGGGAGAGACTTTGCGAACGGCCTCCGTGTGCCAAAAGTAGGTTGCGGGCACAGCCACACCCAAAAATAACCGCCCAAAGGCCGGGGCGCCAAGTTCATCCAGCGGAAAAAGGCCACAAAAACAGGTGCGCTATAGCCTTGGGGGGTGGGGCTGGCCAAGTTCGTCCGCCGGACACAGAATGGGGTGAGACTTTGCGAGCGGCCTCTGTGTCCCAAAAATAGGCAGCGGGCACAGCCGCACCCAAAAATTATCTCCCGAAGGCCGGGGCGCCAAATTCGTCCAGCGGAAAATGGCCACAAAAACGGGTGGGCTATAGCCTTGGGGGGTGGGGCTGGCCAAGTTCGTCCGCCGGACTCGGAATGGGGCGAGACTTTGCGAGCGGCCACTGTGTGCCGAAAATAGACCGCGGTCAAAGCCGCGTCCAAAAATAACCGCCCGAAGCCCGGGGCGCCAAGTTCGTCCAGCGGAAAAAGGCCACAAAAAGGGGTGGGCTAGAGCCCTGGGGAGTGGGGCAGGCCAAGTTCGTCCGCCGGACTCAGAATGGGGCAAGTCTTTGCGAGCGCCCTCCGTGTCCCAAAAATAGGCCGCGGCCACAGCCGCGCCCAAAAATAACCTTCCGAAAGCCGGGGCCCCACGTTCGTCCAGCGGAAAAAGGCCACAAAAACGGGTGGGCTATAGCCATGGGGGGTGGGGCTGGCCAAGTTCGTCTGCCGGACTCGGAATGGGGCGAGACTTTGTGAGCGGCCTCTGTGTACCGAAAATAGGCCGCGGGCACAGCCGCGTCGAAAAATAACCGCCCGAAGGCCGGGGCGAAAAAGTTCGTCCAGCGGAAAAAGGCCACAAAATCGGGTGGGCTTTAGCCCTGGGGGTTGGGGCTGGCCAAGTTCGTCCGCCGGACTCGGAATGGGGCGAGACTTTGCGAGCGGCCTCCGTGTGCCAAAAATAGGCCGCGGGCACAGCCGCGCTAAAAAATAACCGCCCGACGGCCGGGGCGCCAAGTTCGTCCAGCGGAAAAAGCCCACAAAAACGGGTGGGCTATAGCCTTGGGGGGTGGGGCTGGCCAAGTTCGTCCGCCGGACTCGGAATGGGGCGAGACTTTGCGAACGGCCTCCGTGTGCCGAAAATAGATCGCTGGCAAAGCTGCGGCCCAAAAATAACTGCCCGAAGCCCGGGCGCCAAGTTCGGTCCAGCGGAAAAAGGCCACAAAACGGGTGGGTCAGAGTCAGGGGCGGGCTGGCCAAGTTCGTCCGCCGGACTCGGAATGGGGCGAGACTTTGCGAACGGCCTCCGTGTGCAAAAAATAGCCCGCGGACATAGCCGCGCCCAAAAATAACCGCCCGAAGGCCAGAGCGCCAAGTTCATCCAAAAAAAAGGCCACAAAAAGGGGTGGGCTATAGCCACTGGGGTTGGGCTGGCCAAGTTCGTCCGCCGACTGGAATAGGGCGAAACTTTGGGAGCGGCCTCCGTGTGTGTAAAAATAGGCGCGGACACAGCCGCGCCCAAAATTACGGCCCGAAGGCCGGGAGCCAAGTTCGTCCATCGGAAAAAGTCCACAAAAACAGGTGGGCTATAGCCTTGGGGGTGTGGCTGGCAAGTTCGTCCACCGGACACGAGAATGGGGTGAGACTTTGCAGCGGCCTCTGTGTCCCAAAAATAGGCAGCTGCCACAGCCGCACCCAAAAATAACCTCCCGAAGGCCGGGGCGCCAAGTTCGTCCCGCGGAAAATGGCCACAAAAACGGGTGGGCTATAGCCTTGGGGGGTGGGGCTGGCCAAGTTCGTCCGCCGGACTCGGAATGGGGCGAGACTTTGAGAGCGGCCTCCGTGTGCCAAAAATAGGCCGCGGGCGTAGCCGCATCAAAAATAACCGCCTGGCCTGGGCGCCAAGTTCGTCCAGCGGAAAAAGGCCACAAAAAGGGGTGGGCTATAGCCCTGGGGGGTGGGGCTGGCTATGTTCGTCCGCCGAACTCGGAATGGGGCGAGACTTTGCGAGCGGCCTCCGTGTGCCAAAAATAGGCCGCGGGCGTAGCCGCACCAAAAAATAACTGCCCAAAGGCCGGGGCGCCAAGTTCATCCAGCGGAAAAAGGCCACAAAAACAGGTGGGCTATAGCCTTGGGGGGTGGGGCTGGTCAAGTTCGTCCGCCGGACTCAGAATGGGGCGAGACTTTGCGAGCGCCCTCCGTGTTCCAAATATAGGCCGCGGACACAGCCGCGCCAAAAAATAACTTCCCGAAGGCCGGAGCGCCGCGTTCGTCCAGCGGAAAAAGGCCACAAAAACGGGTGGGCTATAGCCATGGGGGGTGGGGCTGGCCAAGTTCGTCTGCCGGACTCGGAATGGGGTGAGACTTTGTGAGCTGCCTCTGTGTACCGAAAATAGGCCGCGGGCACAGCCGCGTCGAAAAATAACCGCCCGAAGGCCGGGGCGAAAAAGTTCGTCCAGCGGAAAAAGGCCACAAAAACGGGTGGGCTGTAGCCCTGGGGGGTGGGGCTGGTCAAGTTCGTCCGCCGGACTCGGAATGGGCCGAGACTTTGCGAGCAGCCTCCGTGTGCCAAAAATAGGCCGCGGGCACAGCCGCGCTAAAAAATAACCGCCCGACGGCCGGGGCGCCAAGTTCGTCCAGCGGAAAAAGCCCACAAAAACGGGTGGGCTAGAGCCTTGGGGGGTGGGGCTGGCCAAGTTCGTCCGCCGGACACAGAATGGGGTGAGACTTTGCGAGCGGCCTCTGTGTCCCAAAAATAGGCAGCGGGCACAGCCGCGCCCAAAAATAACCGACCGACGGCCGGGGCGCCAAGTTCGTCCTGCGGAAAAAGGCCGCAAAAAACGGGTGGGCTATAGCCTTGGGGGGTGGGGCTGGCCAAGTTCGTCCGCCGGACTCGGAATGGGGCGAGACTTTGCGAGCGGCCACTGTGTGCCGAAAATAGACCGCGGGCACAGCCGCGCCCAAAAATAACCGCCCGAAGGCCGGGGCGCCAAGTTCGTCCAGCAGAAAACGGCCACAAAAACGGGTGGGCTATAGGCTTGGGGGGTGGGGCTGGCCCACTTCGTCCGCCGGACTCGGAATGGCGCGAAACATTGCGAGCGGCCTCCGTGTGCCAAAAATAGGCCCCGGGCACAGCCGCGCCCAAAAATAACCGCCCGAAGGCCGCGGCGCCAAGTTCGTCCAGCGGGAAACGGCCACAAAAACGGGTGGGCTATAGCCTTGGGGGCCGGGGCTGGCCAAGTTCGTCCGCCGGACTCGGAATGGCGCGAGAGGTTGCGAGGTGCCTGCGTGTGTCAAAAATAGGCCGCGGGCACAGCCGCGCCCAAAAATAACCGACCGACGGCCGGGGCGCCAAGTTCATCCTGCGGAAAAAGGCCGCAAAAACGGGTGGGCTATAGCCTTGGGGGGTGGGGTTGGCCAACTTCGTCCGCCGGACTCGGAATGGCGCGAGACTTTGCGAACGGCCTCCGTGTGCCAAAAATAGGCCCCGGGCACAGCCGCGCCCAAAAATAACTGCCCGAAGGCCGGGGCGCCAAGTTCGTCCAGCGGAAAAAGGCCACCAAAACGGGTGGGCTATAACCTTGGGGGATGGGGCTGGCCAACTTCATCCGCCGGACTCGGAATGGCGCGAGACTTTGCGAACGGCCTCCGTGTGCCAAAACTAGGCCCCGGGCACAGCCGCGCCCAAAAATAACCGCCCGAAGGCCGGAGCGCCAAGTTCGTCCAGCGGAAAAAGGCCACAAAAACGGGTGGGCTATAGCCTTGGGGGGTGGGGCTGGCCGACTTAGTCTGCCGGACTCGGAATGGCGTGAGACTTTGCGAGCGGCCTCCTTGTGCCAAAAATAGGCCCCGGGCACAGCCGCGCCCAAAAATAAGCGTCCGAAGGCCGGGGCGCCAAGTTCGTCCAGCGGAAAAAGGCCACAAAAACGGGTAGGCTATAGCCTTGCGGGGTGGGTCTGGCCTACTTCGTCCGCCGGACTCGGAATGGTGCGAGAGTTTGCGAGCGGCCTCCGTGTGCCAAAAATAGGCCCCGGGCACAGCCGCGCCCAAAAATAACTGCCCGAAGGCCGGGGCGCCAAGTTCGTCCAGCGGAAAAAGGCCGCAAAAACGAGTGGGCTATAGCCTTGGGGGGTGGGGCTGGCCAACTTCGTCCGCCGGACTCGGAATGGCGCGAGAATTTGCGAACGGCCTCCGTGTGCCAAAAATAGGCCCCGGGCACAGCCACATCCAAAAATAACCGACCGAAGGCCGGGGCGCCAAGTTCGTCCTGCGGAAAAAGGCCGCAAAAACGGGTGGGCTATAGCCTTGGGGGGTGGGGCTGGCCAACTTCGTCTGCCGGACTCGGACTTGCGCAAGACTTTGCGAGGTTCCTTCGTGTGTCAAAAATAGGCCACGGGCACAGCCGCGTGCAAAAATACCTGCCCGAAGGCCGCGGCGCCAAGTTCGTCCAGCGGAAAAAGGCCACAAAAACGGGTAGGCTATAGCCTTGGGGGGTGGGGCTGGCCAACTTCGTCCGCCGGACTCGAAATGGCGCGAGACTTTGCGAGGTGCCTGCGTGTGTCAAAAATAGGCCGCGGGCACAGCCGCGCGCAAAAATACCTGCCCGAAGGCCGCGGCGCCAAGTTCGTCCAGCGGAAAAAGGCCACAAAAACGGGTGGGTCATAGCCTTGGGGGGTGGGGCTGGCCCACTTCGTCCGCCGGACTCGGAATGGCGCGAGACTTTGCGAGCGGCCTCCGTGTGCCAAAAATAGGCCCCGGGCACAGCCGCGCCCAAAAATAACTGCCCGAAGGCCGGGGCGCCAAGTTCGTCCAGCGGAAAAAGGCCGCAAAAACGGGTGGGCTATAGCCTTGGGGGGTGGGGCTGGCCAACTTCGTCCGCCGGACTCGGAATTGCGCGAGACTTGGCGAGGTGCCACCGTGTGCCAAAAATAGGCCGCGGGCACAGCCGCGCCCAAAAATAACCGCCCGAAGGCCGGGGCGCCAAGTTCGTCCAGCAGAAAACGGCCACAAAAACGGGTGGGCTATAGGCTTGGGGGGTGGGGCTGGCCCACTTCGTCCGCCGGACTCGGAATGGCGCGAAACATTGCGAGCGGCCTCCGTGTGCCAAAAATAGGCCCCGGGCACAGCCGCGTCCAAAAATAACCGCCCGAAGGCTGGGGCGCCATGTTCGTCCAGCGGAAAAAGGCCACAAAAACGGGTGGGCTATAGCCTTGGGGTGTGGGCCAGGTCAACTTCGTCCGCCGGACTCGGAATGGCGCGAGACTGTGCGAGCGGCCTCCGTGTGCCAAAAATAGGCCCCGGGCACAGCCGCGCCCAAAAATATCCGCCCGAAGGCCGGGGCGCCATGTTCGTCCAGCTGAAAAAGGCCACAAAAACGGGTGGGTTATAGCCTTGGGGGGTGGGGCTGGCCGACTTCGTCCGCCGGACTCGGAATGGCGCGAGACTTTGCGAGCAGTCTCCGTGTGCCAAAAATAGGCCCAAGCCACAGCCGCGCCCAAAAATAACCGCACGAAGGCCGGGCGCCAAGTTCGCCCAGCGGAAAAAGGCCACAAAACGGGTAGGCTATAGCCTTGGGGGTGGGGCTGGCCGACTTCGTCCGCCGGTCTCGGAATGGTGCGAGACTTTGCGAGCGGCCTCCGTGTACTAACAATAGGCCCCGGGCACAGCCGCGCCCAAAAATAACCGCCCGAAGGCCGGGGCACCAAGTTCGTCCAGCGGAAAAAGGCCACAAAAACGGGTGGGCTATAGCCTTGAGTGGTGGGGCAGGCCCACTTCGTCAGCCGGACTCGGAATGGAGCGAGACTCTGCGCGGAAAAAAGGCCACAAAATCAGGTGGGCTATAGCCTTGGGGAGTGGGGCTGGCCAACTTCAAATCACGTCGGACTCGGAATGGTCACGAGACTTTGCGAGCAGTCTCCGTGTGTGTCAAAAATAGGCGCAGGCCACAGCC
>JAUJEF010000369.1:0-43789 GCA_030444885.1 Citrus sp. QX-2021 | reverse complement strand
AGGCCGCTCGCACAGTCTCGCGCCATTCCGAGTCCGGCGGGCCGAAGTTGACCTGGCCCACACCCCAAGCCTATTGCCAACCCGTTTTGTGGCCTTTTTCCGCTGGACGAACATGGCGCCCCAGCCTTCGGGCGGTTATTTTTGGACGCGGCTGTGCCCGGGGCCTATTTTTGGCACACGGAGGCCGTTCGCAAAGTCTCGCGCCATTCCGAGTCCGGCGGACGAAGTTGGCCAACCCCACCCCCCAAGGCTATAGCCCACCCGTTTTTGTGGCCTTTTTCCGCTGGACGAACTTGGTGCCCCGGCCTTCGGGCGGTTATTCTTGGGCGCGGCTATGTCCGGGGCCTATTTTTGGCACACCGAGGCCGCTCGCAAAGTCTCGCGCCATTCCGAGTCCGGCGGACGAACTTGGCCTGCCCCACCCCCCAGGCTATAGCCCACCCGTTTTTGTGGCCTTTTTCCGCTGGACGAACTTGGCGCCCCGCCCTTGGGGCGGTTATTTTTGGGCGCGGCTGTGGCCTGCGCCTATTTTTGACACACGGAGACTGCTCGCAAAGTCTCGCACCATTCCGAGTCCGGCGGATGAAGTTGGCCAGCCCCACCCCCCAAGGCTATAGCCCACCTGTTTTTGTGGCCTTTTTCCGCTGGATGAACTTGGCGCCCCGGCCTTCGGGCGGTTATTTTTGGGCGCGGCTGTGTCCGGGGCCTATTTTTGGCACACCGAGGCCGCTCGCAAAGTCTCACGCCATTCCGAGTCCGGCGGACGAAGTTGGCCAGCCCCACCCCCCAAGGCTATAGCCCACCCGTTTTTGTGGCCTTTTTCCGCTGGACGAACTTGGCGCCCCGGCCTTCGGGCGGTTATTTTTGGGCGCGGCTGTGCCCGGGGCGTATTTTTGGCACACGGAGGCCGCTCGCACAGTCTCGCACCATTCCGAGTCCGGCACACGAAGTGGGCGTGCCCCACCACTCAAGGCTATAGCCCACCCGTTTTTGTGGCCTTTTTCCGCTGGACGAACTTGGTGCCCCGGCCTTCGGGCGGTTATTTTTGGGCGCGGCTGTGCCCGGGGCCTATTTTTAGTACACGGAGGCCGCTCGCAAAGTCTCGCACCATTCCGAGTCCGGCGGACGAAGTTGGCCAGCCCCACCCCCCAAGGCTATAGCCTACCCGTTTTTGTGGCCTTTTTCCGCTGGACGAACTTGGCGCCCCGGCCTTCGTGCGGTTATTTTTGGGCGCGGCTGTGGCTTGGGCCTATTTTTGGCACACGGAGACTGCTCGCAAAGTCTCGCGCCATTCCGAGTCCGGCGGACGAAGTCGGCCAGCCCCACCCCCCAAGGCTATAACCCACCCGTTTTTGTGGCCTTTTTCTGCTGGACGAACTTGGCGCCCCGGCCTTCGGGCGGATATTTTTGGGCGCGGCTGTGCCCGGGGCCTATTTTTGGCACACGGAGGCCGCTCGCACAGTCTCGCGCCATTCCGAGTCCGGCGGACGAAGTTGACCTGGCCCACACCCCAAGGCTATAGCCCACCCGTTTTTGTGGCCTTTTTCCGCTGGACGAACATGGCGCCCCAGCCTTCGGGCGGTTATTTTTGGACGCGGCTGTGCCCGGGGCCTATTTTTGGCACACGGAGGCCGTTCGCAAAGTCTCGCGCCATTCCGAGTCCGGCGGACGAAGTTGGCCAACCCCACCCCCCAAGGCTATAGCCCACCCGTTTTTGCGGCCTTTTTCCGCAGGATGAACTTGGCGCCCCGGCCGTCGGTCGGTTATTTTTGGGCGCGGCTGTGCCCGCGGCCTATTTTTGACACACGCAGGCACCTCGCAACCTCTCGCGCCATTCCGAGTCCGGCGGACGAACTTGGCCAGCCCCGGCCCCCAAGGCTATAGCCAACCCGTTTTTGTGGCCGTTTCCCGCTGGACGAACTTGGCGCCCCGGCCTTCGGGCGGTTATTTTTGGGCGCGGCTGTGCCCGGGGCCTATTTTTGGCACACGGAGGCCGCTCGCAATGTTTCGCGCCATTCCGAGTCCGGCGGACGAAGTGGGCCAGCCCCACCCCCCAAGCCTATAGCCCACCCGTTTTTGTGGCCGTTTTCTGCTGGACGAACTTGGCGCCCCGGCCTTCGGGCGGTTATTTTTGGGCGCGGCTGTGCCCGCGGCCTATTTTTGGCACACGGTGGCACCTCGCCAAGTCTCGCGCAATTTCGAGTCCGGCGGACGAAGTTGGCCAGCCCCACCCCCCAAGGCTATAGCCCACCCGTTTTTGCGGCCTTTTTCCGCTGGACGAACTTGGCGCCCCGGCCTTCGGGCGGTTATTTTTGGGCGCGGCTGTGCCCGGGGCCTATTTTTGGCACACGGAGGCCGCTCGCAAAGTCTCGCGCCATTCCGAGTCCGGCGGACGAAGTGGGCCAGCCCCACCCCCCAAGGCTATGCCCACCCGTTTTTGTGGCCTTTTTCCGCTGGACGAACTTGGCGCCGCGGCCTTCGGGCAGGTATTTTTGCGCGCGGCTGTGCCCGCGGCCTATTTTTGACACACGCAGGCACCTCGCAAAGTCTCGCGCCATTCTGAGTCCGGAGGACGAACTTGGCCTGCCCCACTCCCCAGGGCTCTAGCCCACCCCTTTTTGTGGCCTTTTTCCGCTGGACGAACTTGGCGCCCCGGGCTTCGGGCGGTTATTTTTGGACGCGGCTTTGACCGCGGTCTATTTTCGGCACACAGTGGCCGCTCGCAAAGTCTCGCCCCATTCCGAGTCCGGCGGACGAACTTGCCAGCTTGTAGCCCCCCAAGGCTATAGCCCACCCGTTTTTGTGGCCATTTTCCGCTGGACGAACTTGGCGCCCCGGCCTTCGGGAGGTAATTTTTGGGTGCGGCTGTGCCCGCTGCCTATTTTTGGGACACAGAGGCCACTCGCAAAGTCTCACCCCATTCTGTGTCCGGCGGACGAACTTGGCCAGCCCACCCCCCAAGGCTATAGCGCACCTGTTTTTGTGGCCTTTTTCAGCTGGATGAACTTGGCGCCCCGGCCTTTGGGCGGTTATTTTTGGGTGTGGCTGTGCCCGCAACCTACTTTTGGCACACGGAGGCCGTTCGCAAAGTCTCTCCCCATTCCGAGTCCGGCGGATGAACTTGGCCAGTCCCACCCCCCAAGGCTATAGCCCACCCGTTTTTGTGGCCTTTTTCCGCTGGACGAACTTGCCGCCCCGGCCTTCGGGCAGTTATTTTTGGGCGCGGCTGTGCCCAGGGCCTATTTTTGGTACACGGAGGCCGCTCGTAAAGTCTCATCCCATTCCGAGTCCGGCGGACGAACTTGTACAGCCCCACCTCCCAAGGCTATAGCCCACCCGTTTTTGTGGCCTTTTTCCGCTGGACGAACTTGGCGCCCCGGCCTTCGGGAGGTAATTTTTGGGTGCGGCTGTGCCCGCTGCCTATTTTTGGGACACAGAGGCCACTCGCAAAGTCTCACCCCATTCTGTGTCCGGGAACGAACCATGGCCAGCCCCACCCCCAAAGGCTATAGCCCACCCGTTTTGTGGCCTTTTTCCGCTGGACGAACCTGGCGTCCCGGACTTCGGGCGGTTATTTTTGGGCGCGGCTGTGCCTGGGGCCTGGTTTTAGCACACGGAGGCTGCTCGCAAAGTCTCGCGCCATTCCGAGTCCGGCGGACGAAGGTGGCCAGCCTTACCTCCCAAGGCTATAGCCCACCCGTTTTTGTGGCCTATTTCCGCTGGACGAACTGGGTGCCCCGTCCTTCGGGCGGTTATTTTTGGGCGTGGCTGTGCCCAGGGCCTATTTTTGGCAAACGGAGGCCGCTCGTAAAGTCTCGCGCCATTCCGAGTCCGGCGGACGAAGTTGGCCAGCCCCATCCTCCAAGGCTATAGCCCACCCGTTTTTGTGGCCTTTTTCCGCTGGACGAACTTGGCGCCCCGGCCTTCGGGCAGTTATTTCTGGGTTCGGCTGTGCCCGGGGGCTAGTTTTGGCACACGGAGGCTGCTCGCAAAGTCTCGCGCCATTCCGAGTCCGGCAGACGAAGTTGGCCAGCCCCACCCCCCAAGGCTATAGCCCACCCGTTTTTGTGGCCTATTTCCGCTGGACGAACTTGGCGCCCCGGCCTTTGGGCTGTTATTTTTGGGTGCGGCTGTGCCCGGCCCCTATTTTTGGCACATGGAGGCTGCTCGCAAAGTCTCGTACCATTCCGAGTCAGGCGGACGAAGTTGGCCAGCCCCACCACCCAAGGCTATAGCCCACACGTTTTTGTGGCATTTTTTTGCTGGACGAACTTGGTGCCCCGGCCTTCGGGAGGTTATTTTTGGGCGCGGCTGTGCCCGGGGCCTAGTTTTGGCACACGGAGGCCGCTAGTAAAGTCTCGCGCCATTCCGAGTCCGGCGGACGAAGTTGGCCAGCCCCACCCCCCAAGGCTATCGCCCACCCGTTTTTGTGGCCATTTTCCGCTGGACGAAGTTGGCGCCCCGGCCTTTGGGCGGTTATTTTTGGGCGCGGCTGTGCCCGGGGCCTAGTTTTGGCACACGGAGGCCGCTAGCAAAGTCTCGCGCCATTCCGAGTCCGGCGGACGAAGTTGGCCAGCCCCACCCCCCAAGGCAATAGCCCACCCGTTTTTGTGGCCTTTTTCCGCTGGACGAACATGGCGCCCCGGCCTTCGGGCAGTTATTTTGGGGCGCGGCTGTGCTCGGGGCCTATTGTTAGCACACGGAGGCCGCTCGCAAAGTCTCGCGCCATTCCTAGTCCGGCGGACGAAGTTGGCCAGCCCCACCCCCCAAGGCTATAGCCCACCCGTTTTTGTGGCCTTTTTCCGCTGGACGAACTTCGCGCCCCGGCCTTCGGGCGGTTATTTTTGGGTACGGCTGTGCCCGGGGCCTATTTTTGGTACACGGAGGCCGCTCGCAAAGTCTCGCGCCATTCCGAGTCCGGCGGACGAAGTTGACCAGCCCCACCCCCCAAGGCTATAGCCCACCCGTTTTTGTGGCCTATTTCCGCTGGACGAACTTGGCGCCCCGGCCTTCGGGTGGTTATTTTTAGGTACGGCTGTGCCCGGCGCCTATTTTTGACACACGGAGGCTGCTCGCAAAGTCTAGCATTATTCCGAGTCCGGCGGACGAAGTTGGCCAGCCCCACCCCCCAAGGCTATAGCCCACCCGTTTTTGTGGCATTTTTTTGCTGGACGAACTTGGCGCCCCGGCCTTCGGGAGGTTATTTTTGGGCGCGGCTGTGCCCGTGGCCTAGTTTTGGCACACGGAAGCCGCTCGCAAAGTCTCGCGCCATTCCGAGTCCGGCGGACGAAGTTGGCCGGCCCCAGCCCCCAAGGCTATAGCCCACCCGTTTTTGTGGCCTTTTTCTGCTGGATGAAGTTGGCGCCCCGGCCTTCGGTCAGTTATTTTTGGGCGCGGCTGTGCCCGTGGCCTAGTTTTGGCACACGGAGGCCGCTCGCAATGTCTCGTGCCATTCCGAGTCCGGCGGACGAAGTAGGCCAGCCCCACCCCCCAAGGCTATAGCCCACCCGTTTTTGTGGCCTTTTTACGCTGGACGAACTTGGCGCCCCGGCCTTCGGGCGGTTATTTTTGGGCGCGGCTGTGCTCGGGGCCTAGTTTTGGCACACGGAGGCCGTTCGCAAAGTCTCGCGCCATTCCGAGTCCGGCGGACGAATTTGGCCAGCCCCAACCCCCATGGCTATGGCCCACCGGTTTTTGTGTCCTTTTTCCGCTGGACGAACTGGGTGCCCCGGCCTTCTGGCGGTTATTTTTGGGTGTGGCTGTGCCCGGGGCCTATTTTTGGCACACGGAGGCCGCTCGTAAAGTCTCGCGCCATTCCAAGTCCGGCGGACGAAGTTGGCCAGCCCCATCCTCCAAGGCTATAGCCCACCTGTTTTTGTGGCCTTTTTCCGCTGGACGAACTTGGCGCCCCGGCCTTCGGGCAGTTATTTCTGGGTTCGGCTGTGCCCGGGGGCTATTTTTGGCACGCGGAGGCCGCTCGTAAAGTCTCGCGCCATTCCGAGTCCGGCGGACGAAGTTGGCCAGCCCCACCTCCCAAGGCTATAGCTCACCCGTTTTTGTGGCCTTTTTCCGCTGGATGAAGTTGGCGCCCCGGCCTTCGGGCAGTTATTTTTGGGCGCGGCTGTGCCCGTGGCCTAGTTTTGGCACACGGAGGCCGCTCGCAAAGTCTCGCGCCATTCCGAGTCCGGCGGACGAAGTTGGCCAGCCCCACCCCCCAAGGATATAGCCCACCCGTTTTTGTGGCCTTTTTCCGCTGGACGAACTTGGCGCCCCGGCCTTCGGGCGGTTATTTTTGGGCGCGGCTGTGCCCGGGGCCTAGTTTTGGCACACGGAGGCCGCTCGCAAAGTCTCGCGCCATTCCGAGTCCGGCGGACGAAGTGGGCCAGCCCCACCCCCCAAGGCTATCGCCCACCCGTTTTTGTGGCCTTTTTCCGCTGGACGAAGTTGGCGCCCCGGCCTTTGGGCGGTTATTATTGGGCGCGGCTGTGCCCGTGGCCTATTTTTGGCACACGGAGGCCGCTCGCAGAGTGTCGCGCCATTTCGAGTCCGGCGGACGAAGTGGGCCAGCCCCACCCCCCAAGGCTATAGGCCACCCGTTTTTGTGGCCTTTTTCCGCAGGACGAACTTGGCGCCCCGACCTGCGGGCGGTTATTCTTGGCGCGGCTGTGCCCGGGGCCTATTTTTGGCACACGGAGGCCGTTCGTAAAGTCTCGCGCCATTCCGAGTCCGGCGGACGAAGTTGGCCAGCCCCACCCCCCAAGGCAATAGCCCACCCGTTTTTGTGGCCTTTTTCCGCTGGACGAACATGGCGCCCCGGCCTTCGGGCAGTTATTTTGGGGCGCGGCTGTGCTCGGGGCCTATTGTTAGCACACGGAGGCCGCTCGCAAAGTCTCGCGCCATTCTGAGTCTGGCGGATGAAGTTGGCCAGCCCCACCCCCCAAGGCTATAGCCCACCCGTTTTTGTGGCCTTTTTCCGCTGGACGAACTTGGCGCCCCGGCCTTCGTGCTGTTATTTTGGGGCGTGGCTGTGCTCGGGGCCTATTTTTTGCACACGGAGGCCGCACGCAAAGTCTCGCGCCATTCCGAGTCCGGCGGACGAAGTTGGCCAGCCCCACCCCCCAAGGCTATAGCACACCTGTTTTTGTGGACTTTTTCCGCTGGACGAACTTCGCGCCCCGACCTTCGGGCGGTTATTTTTGGGCGGGCTGTGACCGGGGCCTATTTTTGGCACACGGAGGCCGCTTGCAAAGTCTCGCACCACTCCGAGTCCGGCGGACGAAGTTGGCCAGCCCCACCCCCCAAGGCTATAGCCCACCCGTTTTTGTGGCCTTTTTCCGCTGGATGAACTTGGCGCCCCGGCCTTCGGGCGGTTATTTTTATGTACGGCTGTGCCCGGGGCCTATTTTTGGTACACGGAGGCCGCTCACAAAGTCTCGCGCCATTCCAAGTCCGGCGGACGAAGTTGACCAGCCCCACCCCCCAAGGCTATAGCCCACCCGTTTTTGTGGCCTATTTCCGCTGGACGAACTTGGCGCCCCGGCCTTCGGGCGGTTATTTTTGGGTACGGCTGTGCCCGGCGCCTATTTTTGACACACAGAGGCTGCTCGCAAAGTCTCGCATTATTCCGAGTCCGGCGGACGAAGTTGGCCAGCCCCACCCCCCAAGGCTATAGCCCACCCGTTTTTGTGGCCTTTTTCCGCTGGATGAAGTTGGCGCCCCGGCCTTCGGGCAGTTATTTTTGGGCGCGGCTGTGCCCGTGGCCTAGTTTTGGCACACGGAGGCCGCTCGCAAAGTCTCGCGCCATTCCGAGTCCGGCGGACGAAGTTGACCAGCCCCACCCCCCAAGGCTATAGCCCACCCGTTTTTGTGGCCTATTTCCGCTGGACGAACTTGGCGCCCCGGCCTTCGGGCGGTTATTTTTGGGTACGGCTGTGCCCGGCGCCTATTTTTGACACACAGAGGCTGCTCGCAAAGTCTCGCATTATTCCGAGTCCGGCGGACGAAGTTGGCCAGCCCCACCCCCCAAGGCTATAGCCCACCCGTTTTTGTGGCATTTTTTTGCTGGACGAACTTGGCGCCCCGGCCTTCGGGAGGTTATTTTTGGGCGCGGCTGTGCCCGGGGCCTATTTTTGGCACACGGAGGCCGCTCGCAAAGTCTCGCGCCATTCCGAGTCCGGCGGACGAAATTGGCCAGCCCCACCCCCCAAGGCTATAGCTCACCCGTTTTTGTGGCCTATTTCCCCTGGACGAACTTGGCGCCCCGGCCTTCGGGCGGTTATTTTTGGGCGCGGCTGTGCCCGGGGGCTATTTTTGGCACACGGAGGCCGCTCGTAAAGTCTCGCGCCATTCCGAGTCCGGCGGACGAAGTTGGCCAGCCCCATCCTCCAAGGCTATAGCCCACCCGTTTTTGTGGCCTTTTTCCGCTGGACGAACTTGGCGCCCCGGCCTTCTGGCAGTTATTTTTGGGTTCGGCTGTGCCCGGGGGCTATTTTTGGCACACGGAGGCCGCTCGTAAAGTCTCGCGCCATTCCGAGTCCGGCGGACGAAGTTGGCCAGCCCCACCTCCCAAGGCTATAGCCCACCCGTTTTTGTGGCCTTTTTCCGCTGGACGAACTTGGCGCCCCGGCCTTCGGGCGGTTATTTTTGGGCGCGGCTGTGTCCGGGCCCTATTTTTGGCACACGGACGCCAATCACAAAGTCTCGCGCCATTCCGAGTCCGGCGGACGAAGTTGGCCAGCCCCACCCCCCAAGGCTATAGCCCACCCGTTTTTGTGGCCTTTTTGCGCTGGACGAACTTGGCGCCTCGGCCTTCGGGCAGTTATTTTTTGGTTCGGATGTGCCCGGGGGCTATTTTTAGCACACGGAAGCCACTCGCATAGTCTCGCGCCATTCCGAGTCCGTCGGACGAAGTTGGCCAGCCCCACCTCCCAAGGCTATAGCCCACCCGTTTTTGTGGCCTTTTTCTGCTGGACGAACTTGGCGCCCCGGCCTTCGGGCGGGTATTTTGGGCGCGGCTGTGCCCGGGGCCTAGTTTTGGCACACAGAGGCCGCTCGCAAAGTCTCGCGCCATTCCGAGTCCGGCGGACGAAGTTGGCCAGCCCCACCCCCCAAGGCTATAGCCCACCCGTTTTTGTGGCCTTTTTCCGCTGGATGAAGTTGGCGCCCCGGCCTTCGGGCAGTTATTTTTGGGCGCGGCTGTGCCCGTGGCCTAGTTTTGGCACACGGAGGCCGCTCGCAAAGTCTCGCGCCATTCCGAGTCCGGCGGACGAAGTTGGCCAGCCCCACCCCCCAAGGCTATAGCCCACCCGTTTTTTTGGCCTTTTTCCGCTGGACGAACTTGGCGCCCCGGCGTTCGGGCAGTTATTTTTGGGTGCGGCTGTGCCCGGGGGCTATTTTTGGCACGCGGAGGCCGCTCGCAAAGTCTCGCACCATTCCGAGTCCGGCGGACGAAGTTGGCCAGCCCCACCCCCCAAGGCTATAGCCCACCCGTTTTTGTGGCCTTTTTCCGCTGGACGAACTTGGCGCCCCGGCCTTCGGGTGGTTATTTATGGGCGCGGCTGTGCCCGGGGCCTATGTTTGGCACACGGAGGAGCCTCGCAAAGTCTCGCGCCATTCCGAGTCCGGCGGACGAAGTTGGCCAGCCCCACCCCCGAAGGCTATAGCCCACCCGTTTTTGTTGCCTTTTTCCGCTGGACGAACTTGGCGCCCCGGCCTTCGGGCGGTTATTTTTGGGCGCGGCTGTGCCCGGGGCCTATTTTTGGCACACGGAGGCTGCTCGCAATGTCTCGCGCCATTCCGAGTCCGGCTGACGAAGTTGGCCAGCCCCACCCCCCAAGGCTATAGCCCACCCGTTTTTGTGGCCTTTTTCCGCTGGACGAACTTCGCGCCCCGGCCTTCGGGCAGTTATTTTTGGGCGCGGCTGTGCCCGGGGACTATTTTTAGCAAACGGAGGCCGCTCGCAAAGTCTCGTACCATTCCGAGTCCGGCGGACGAAGTTGGCCAGCCCCACCCCCCAAGGCTATCGCCCACCCGTTTTTGTGGCCTTTTTCCGCTGGACGAAGTTGGCGCCCCGGCCTTTGGGTGGTTATTTTTGGGTGCGGCTGTGCCCGTGGCCTATTTTTGGCACACGGAGGCCGCTCGCAAAGTCTCGCGCCATTCCGAGTCCGGCGGACGAAGTTGGCCAGCCCTACCCCCCAAGGATATAGCCCACCCGTTTTTGTGGCCTTTTTCCGCTGGACGAACTTGGCGCCCCGGCCTTCGGGCGGGTATTTTGGGCGCGGCTGTGCCCGGGGCCTAGTTTTGGCACACAGAGGCCGCTCGCAAAGTCTCGCGCCATTCCGAGTCCGGCGGACGAAGTTGGCCAGCCCCACCCCCCAAGGCTATAGCCCACCCGTTTTTGTGGCCTTTTTCCGCTGGATGAAGTTGGCGCCCCGGCCTTCGGGCAGTTATTTTTGGGCGCGGCTGTGCCCGTGGCCTAGTTTTGGCACACGGAGGCCGCTCGCAAAGTCTCGCGCCATTCCGAGTCCGGCGGACGAAGTTGGCCAGCCCCACCCCCCAAGGCTATAGCCCACCCGTTTTTTTGGCCTTTTTCCGCTGGACGAACTTGGCGCCCCGGCCTTCGGGCGGTTATTTTTGGACGGGGCTGTGCCCGGGGCCTAGTTTTGGCACACGGAGGCCGCTCGCAAAGTCTCGCGCCATTCCGAGTCCGGCGGACGAAGTTGGCCAGCCCCACCCCCCAAGGCTATCGCCCACCCGTTTTTGTGGCCTTTTTCCGCTGGACGAAGTTGGCGCCCCGGCATTTGGGCGGTTATTTTTGGGCGCGGCTGTGCCCGTGGCCTATTTTTGGCACACGGAGGCCGCTCGCAAAGTCTCGCGCCATTCCGAGTCCGGCGGACGAAGTTGGCCAGTCCCACCCCCCAAGGATATAGCCCACCCGTTTTTGTGGCCTTTTTCCGCTGGACGAACTTGGCGCCCCGGCCTTCGGGCGGGTATTTTTGGGCGCGGCTGTGCCCGGGGCCTAGTTTTGGCACACGGAGGCCGCTCGCAAAGTCTCGCGCCATTCCGAGTCCGGCGGACGAAGTTGGCCAGCCCCACCCCCCAAGGCTATAGCCCACCCGTTTTTGTGGCCTTTTTCCGCTGGATGAAGTTGGCGCCCCGGCCTTCGGGCAGTTATTTTTGGGCGCGGCTGTGCCCGTGGCCTAGTTTTGGCACACGGAGGCCGCTCGCAAAGTCTCGCGCCATTCCGAGTCCGGCGGACGAAGTTGGCCAGCCCCACCCCCCAAGGCTATAGCCCACCCGTTTTTTTGGCCTTTTTCCGCTGGACGAACTTGGCGCCCCGGTCTTCAGGCCGTTATTTTTGGACGGGGCTGTGCCCGGGGCCTATTTTTGGCACACGGAGGCCACTCGCAAAGTCTCGCGCAATTCCGAGTCCGGCGGACGAAGTTGGCCAGCCCCACCCCCCAAGGCTATAGCCCACCCGTTTTTGTGGCCTTTTTCCGCCGGACGAACTTGGCGCCCTGGCCTTCGGGCAGTTATTTTTGGGTTCGGCTGTGCCCGAGGGCTATTTTTGGCACACGGAGGCCGCTCACAAAGTCTCGCGCCATTCCGAGTCCGGCGGACGAAGTTGGCCAGCCCCACCTCCCAAGGCTATAGCCCCCGTTTTTGTGGCCTTTTTCCGCTGGACGAACTTGGCGCTCCGGCCTTCGGGAGGTTATTTTTGGGCGCGGCTGTGTCCGGGCCCTATTTTTGGCACACGGACACCACTCGCAAAGTCTCGCGCCATTCCGAGTCCGGCGGACGAAGTTGGCCAGCCCCACCTCCCAAGGCTATAGCCCACCCGTTTTTGTGGCCTTTTTCCGCTGGACGAACTTGGCGCCCCTGCCTTCGGGCGGGTATTTTTGGGCACGGCTGTGCCCGGGGCCTAGTTTTGGCACACGGAGGCCGCTCGCAAAGTCTCGCGCCATTCCGAGTCCGGCGGACGAAGTTGGCCAGCCCCACCCCCCAAGGCTATCGCCCACCCGTTTTTGTGGCCTTTTTCCGCTGGACGAAGTTGGCGCCCCGGCCTTTGGGCGGTTATTTTTGGGTGCGGCTGTGCCCGTGGCCTATTTTTGGCACACGGAGGCCGCTCGCAAAGTCTCGCGCCATTCCGAGTCCGGCGGAAGAAGTTGGCCAGCCCCACCTCCCAAGGCTATAGCCCCCGTTTTTGTGGCCTTTTTCCGCTGGACGAACTTGGCGCCCCGGCCTTCGGGAGGTTATTTTTGGGCGCGGCTGTGTCCGGGCCCTATTTTTGGCACACGGACACCACTCGCAAAGTCTCGCGCCATTCCGAGTCCGGCGGACGAAGTTGGCCAGCCCCACCCCCCAAGGCTATAGCCCACCCGTTTTTGTGGCCTTTTTCCGCTGGACGAACTTGGCGCCCCGGCCTTCGGGCGGGTATTTTTGGGCACGGCTGTGCCCGGGGCCTAGTTTTGGCACACGGAGGCCGCTCGCAAAGTCTCGCGCCATTCCGAGTCCGGCGGACGAAGTTGGCCAGCCCCACCCCCCAAGGCTATCGCCCACCCGTTTTTGTGGCCTTTTTCCGCTGGACGAAGTTGGCGCCCCGGCCTTTGGGCGGTTATTTTTGGGCGCGGCTGTGCCCGTGGCCTATTTTTGGCACACGGAGGCCGCTCGCAGAGTGTCGCGCCATTTCGAGTCCGGCGGACGAAGTTGGCCAGCCCCACCCCCCAAGGCTATAGCCCACCCGTTTTTGTGGCCTTTTTCCGCTGGATGAACCTGGCGCCCCGGCCTTCGGGCGGTTATTTTTGGGCGCGGATGTGTCCGGGGCCTATTTTGGGCAAACGGAGGCCGCTCGCAAAGTCTCGCGCCATTCCGAGTCCGGCGGACGAAGTTGGCCAGCCCCACCCGCCAAGGCTATAGCACACCCGTTTTTGTGGCCTTATTCCGCTGGACGAACTTGGCGCCCCGGCCTTCGGGCGGTTATTTTTGGACGCAGCGGTGCCCGGGGCCTATTTTTGGCAAACGGAGGCCGCTCGCAAAGTCTCGCGCCATTCCGATTCCAGCGGACGAAGTTGGCCAGCCCCACCCCCCAAGGCTATAGGCCACCCGTTTTTGTGGCCTTTTTCCGCTGGACGAACTTGGCGCCCCGGCCTTCGGGCGGTTATTTTTGGGAGCGGCTGTGCCCGGGGCCTATTTTTCGCACACGGAGGCCGGTCGCAAAGTCTCGCGCCATTCCGAGTCCGGCGGACGAAGTTGGCCAGCCCCACCCCCCAAGGCTATAGCACACCCGTTTTTGTGGCCCTTTTCCGCTGGACGAACTTGGCGCCCCGGCCTTACGGCGGTTATTTTTGGGCGCGGCTGTGCCCGGGCCTATTTTTGGCATACGGAGGCCGCTCGCAAAGTCTTACGCCATTCCCAGTCCGGCGGACGAAGTTGGCCAGCCCCACCCCCCAAGGCTATAGCCCACCCGTTTTTGGTGCCTTTTTCCGCTGGACGAACTTGGCGCCGCGGCCTTCGTTCGGTTATTTTTGGGCGCGGCTGTGCCTGGGCCTATTTTGGCACACGGAGGCCGCTCGCAAAGTCTCGCGCCATTCCGAGTCCGGCGGACGAAGTGGGCCAGCCCCACCCCCCAAGGCTATAGGCCACCCGTTTTTGTGGCCTTTTTCCGCAGGACGAACTTGGCGCCCCGACCTTCGGGCAGTTATTCTTGGCGCGGCTGTGCCCGGGGCCTATTTTTGGCACACGGAGGCCGTTCGTAAAGTCTCGCGCCATTCCAAGTCCGGCAGACGAAGTTGGCCAGCCCCACCCCACAAGGCTATAGCACACCCGTTTTTGTGGCCTTTTTCCGCTGGACGAACTTGGCGCCCCGACCTTCGGGCGGTTATTTTTGGGCGCGGCTGTGCCCGGGGCCTATTTTTGCCACACGGAGGCCGCTCGCAAAGTCTCACGCCATTCCGAGTCCGGCGCACGAAGTTGGCCAGCCCCACCCCCCAAGGCTATAGGCCACCCGTTTTTGTGGCCTTTTTCCGCAGGACGAACTTGGCGCCCCGACCTTCGGGCGGTTATTCTTGGTGCGGCTGTGCCCGGGGCCTATTTTTGGCACACGGAGGCCGCTCGCAAAGTCTCGCGCCATTCCGAGTCCGGCGGACGAAGTCGGCCAGCTCCACCCCCCAAGGTATAGCCCACCCGTTTTTGCGGCCTTTTTCCGCTGGACGAACTTGGCGCCCCGGCCTTCGGTAGGTTATTTTTGGGTGCGGCTGTGCCCGGGGTCTATTTTTGGCACACGGAGGCCGCTCGCAAAGTCTCGCGCCATTCCGAGTCCGGCGGACGAAGTTGGCCAGCCCCACCCCCCAAGGCTATAGCCCACCCGTTTTTGTGGCCTTTTTCCGCTGGATGAAGTTGGCGCCCCGGCCTTCGGGCAGTTATTTTTGGGCGCGGCTGTGCCCGTGGCCTAGTTTTGGCACACGGAGGCCGCTCGCAAAGTCTCGCGCCATTCCGAGTCCGGCGGACGAAGTTGGCCAGCCCCACCCCCCAAGGCTATAGCCCACCCGTTTTTTTGGCCTTTTTCCGCTGGACGAACTTGGCGCCCCGGCCTTCGGGCCGTTATTTTTGGACGGGGCTGTGCCCGGGGCCTATTTTTGGCACACGGAGGCCACTCGCAAAGTCTCGCGCAATTCCGAGTCCGGCGGACGAAGTTGGCCAGCCCCACCCCCCAAGGCTCTAGCCCACCCGTTTTTGTGGCCTTTTTCCGCTGGTCGAACTTGGCGCCCTGGCCTTCGGGCAGTTATTTTTGGGTTCGGCTGTGCCCGAGGGCTATTTTTGGCACACGGAGGCCGCTCACAAAGTCTCGCGCCATTCCGAGACCGGGGCGGACGAAGTTGGCCAGCCCCACCTCCCAAGGCTATAGCCCCCGTTTTTGTGGCCTTTTTCCGCTGGACGAACTTGGCGCCCCGGCCTTCGGGAGGTTATTTTTGGGCGCGGCTGTGTCCGGGCCCTATTTTTGGCACACGGACACCACTCGTAAAGTCTCGCGCCATTCCGAGTCCGGCGGACGAAGTTGGCCAGCCCCACCTCCCAAGGCTATAGCCCACCCGTTTTTGTGGCCTTTTTCCGCTGGACGAACTTGGCGCCCCTGCCTTCGGGCGGGTATTTTTGGGCACGGCTGTGCCCGGGGCCTAGTTTTGGCACACGGAGGCCGCTCGTAAAGTCTCGCGCCATTCCGAGTCCGGCGGACGAAGTTGGCCAGCCCCACCCCCCAAGGCTATCGCCCACCCGTTTTTGTGGCCTTTTTCCGCTGGACGAAGTTGGTGCCCCGGCCTTTGGGCGGTTATTTTTGGGTGCGGCTGTGCCCGTGGCCTATTTTTGGCACACGGAGGCCGCTCGCAAAGTCTCGCGCCATTCCGAGTCCGGCGGAAGAAGTTGGCCAGCCCCACCTCCCAAGGCTATAGCCCCCGTTTTTGTGGCCTTTTTCCGCTGGACGAACTTGGCGCCCCGGCCTTCGGGAGGTTATTTTTGGGCGCGGCTGTGTCCGGGCCCTATTTTTGGCACACGGACACCACTCGCAAAGTCTCGCGCCATTCCGAGTCCGGCGGACGAAGTTGGCCAGCCCCACCTCCCAAGGCTATAGCCCACCCGTTTTTGTGGCCTTTTTCCGCTGGACGAACTTGGCGCCCCTGCCTTCGGGCGGGTATTTTTGGGCACGGCTGTGCCCGGGGCCTAGTTTTGGCACACGGAGGCCGCTCGCAAAGTCTCGCGCCATTCCGAGTCCGGCGGACGAAGTTGGCCAGCCCCACCCCCCAAGGCTATAGCACACCCGTTTTTGTGGCCCTTTTCCGCTGGACGAACTTGGCGCCCCGGCCTTACGGCGGTTATTTTTGGGCGCGGCTGTGCCCGGGCCTATTTTTGGCATACGGAGGCCGCTCGCAAAGTCTTGCGCCATTCCCAGTCCGGCGGACGAAGTTGGCCAGCCCCACCCCCCAAGGCTATAGCCCACCCGTTTTTGGTGCCTTTTTCCGCTGGACGAACTTGGCGCCGCGGCCTTCGTTCGGTTATTTTTGGGCGCGGCTGTGCCCGGGGCCTATTTTTGGCACACGGAGGCCGCTCGCAAAGTCTCGCGCCATTCCGAGTCCGGCGGACGAAGTGGGCCAGCCCCACCCCCCAAGGCTATAGGCCACCCGTTTTTGTGGCCTTTTTCCGCAGGACGAACTTGGCGCCCCGACCTTCGGGCGGTTATTCTTGGCGCGGCTGTGCCCGGGGCCTATTTTTGGCACACGGAGGCCGTTCGTAAAGTCTCGCGCCATTCCGAGTCCGGCGGACGAAGTTGGCCAGCCCCACCCCCGAAGGCTATAGCCCACCCGTTTTTGTGGCCTTTTTCCGCTGGACGAACTTGACGCCGCGGCCTTCGGGCGGTTATTTTTTGGCGCGGCTGTGCCCGGGGCCTATTTTTGCCACACGGAGGCCGCTCGCAAAGTCTCACGCCATTCCGAGTCCGGCGCACGAAGTTGGCCAGCCCCACCCCCCAAGGCTATAGGCCACCCGTTTTTGTGGCCTTTTTCCGCAGGACGAACTTGGCGCCCCGACCTTCGGGCGGTTATTCTTGGCGCGGCTGTGCCCGGGGCCTATTTTTGGCACACGGAGGCCGCTCGCAAAGTCTCGCGCCATTCCGAGTCCGGCGGACGAAGTCGGCCAGCTCCACCCCCCAAGGTATAGCCCACCCGTTTTTGCGGCCTTTTTCCGCTGGACGAACTTGGCGCCCCGGCCTTCGGTAGGTTATTTTTGGGTGCGGCTGTGCCCGGGGCCTATTTTTGGCACACGGAGGCCGCTCGCAAAGTCTCGCGCCATTCCGAGTCCGGCGGACGAAGTTGGCCAGCCCCACCCCCCAAGGCTATAGCCCACCCGTTTTTGTGGCCTTTTTCCGCTGGACGAACTTGGCGCCGGGGCCTTCAGGCGGGTATTTTTGGGCGCGGCTGTGCCCACGGCCTATTTTTGACACACGCAGGCACCTCGCCAAGTCTCGCGCCATTCCGAGTCCGGCGGACGAAGTTGGCCAGCCCCACCCCCCAAGGCTATAGGCCACCCGTTTTTGTGGCCTTTTTCCGCAGGACGAACTTGGCGCCCCGACCTTCGGGCGGTTATTCTTGGCGCGGCTGTGCCCGGGGCCTATTTTTGGCACACGGAGGCCGCTCGCAAAGTCTCGCGCCATTCCGAGTCCGGCGGACGATGTCGGCCAGCTCCACCCCCCAAGGTATAGCCCACCCGTTTTTGCGGCCTTTTTCCGCTGGACGAACTTGGCGCCCCGGCCTTCGGTAGGTTATTTTTGGGTGTGGCTGTGCCCGGGGCCTATTTTTGGCACACGGAGGCCGCTCGCAAAGTCTCGCGCCATTCCGAGTCCGGCGGACGAAGTTGGCCAGCCCCACCCCCCAAGGCTATAGCCCACCCGTTTTTGTGGCCTTTTTCCGCTGGACGAACTTGGCGCCGGGGCCTTCAGGCGGGTATTTTTGGGCGCGGCTGTGCCCGCGGCCTATTTTTGACACACGCAGGCACCTCGCCAAGTCTCGCGCCATTCCGAGTCCGGCGGACGAAGTGGGCCAGCCCCACCCCCCAAGGTTTAGCCCACCCGTTTTTGCAGCCTTTTTCCGCTGGACGAACTTGGCGCCCCGGCCTTCGGTAGGTTATTTTTGGGTGCAGCTGTGCCCGGGGCCTATTTTTGGCACACGGAGGCCGCTCGCAAAGTCTCGCGCCATTCCGAGTCCGGCGGACGAAGTTGGCCAGCCCCACCCCCCAAGTCTATAGCCCACCCGTTTTTGTGGCCTTTTTCCGCTGGACGAACTTGGCGCCGGGGCCTTCAGGCAGGTATTTTTGGGCGCGGCTGTGCCCGCGTCCTATTTTTGACACACGAAGGCACCTCGCAAAGTCTCGCGCCATTCCGAGTCCGGCGGACGAAGTTGGCCAGCCCCACCCCCGAAGGCTATAGCCCACCCGTTTTTGTGGCCTTTTTCCGCTGGACGAACTTGACGCCGCGGCCTTCGGGCGGTTATTTTTGGGCGCGGCTGTGCCCGGGGCCTATTTTTGGCAAACGGAGGCCGCTCGTAAAGTCTCGCTCCATTCCAAGTCCGGTGGACGAAGTGAGCCAGCCCCACCCCCCAAGGCTATAGCCCACCCGTTTTTGCGGCCTTTTTCCGCTGGACGAACTTGGTGCCCCGGCCGTCGGTCGGTTATTTTTGGGCGCGGCTGTGCCCGGGGCCTCTTTTTGGCTGACGGAGGCCACTCGTAAAGTCTCGCGCCATTCCGAGTCCGGCAGACGAAGTGGGCCAGCCCCACCCCCCAAGGTATAGCCCACCCGTTTTTGCAGCCTTTTTCCGCTGGACGAACTTGGCGCCCCGGCCTTCGGTAGGTTATTTTTGGGTGCAGCTGTGCCCGGGGCCTATTTTTGGCACACGGAGGCCGCTCACAAAGTCTCGCGCCATTCCGAGTCCGGCGGACGAAGTTGGCCAGCCACACCCCCCAAGGCTATAGCCCACCCGTTTTTGTGGCCTTTTTCCGCTGGACGAACTTGGCGCCGCGGCCTTCGGGCCGGTATTTTTGGGCGCGGCTGTGCCCGCGGCCTATTTTTGACACACGTAGGCACCTCGCAAATTCTCGCGCCATTCCAAGTCCGGCGGACGAGGTTGGACAGCCCCACCCCCCAAGGCTATAGCCCACCCGTTTTTGTGGCCTTTTTCCGCTGGACGAACTTGACGCCGCGGCCTTCGGGCCGGTATTTTTGGGCGCGGCTGTGCCCGCGGCCTATTTTTGGCACACGGAGGCACCTCACCAAGTCTCGTGCCATTCCGAGTCCGACGGACGAAGTTGGCCAGCCCCACCCCCCAAGGCTATAGCCCACCCGTTTTTGTGGCCTTTTTCCGCTGGACGAACTTGGCGCCCCGGCCTTCGGGCGGTTATTTTTGGGCGCGGCTGTGTCCGCGGCCTATTTTTTGTACACGGAGGCGCCTCGCAAAGTCTCGTACCATTCCGAGTCCGGCGGACGAAGTTGGCCAGCCCCACCCCCCAAGGCTATAGCCCACCCGTTTTTGTGGCCTTTTTCCGCTGGACGAACTTGGCGCCGCGGCTTCCTTCGGCGGGTATTTTTAGGCGCGGCCGTGCCCGCGGCCTATTTTTGGCACACGGAGACGCCTCGCAAACTCTCGCGCCATTCTGAGTCCGGCGGACGAAGTCGGCCAGCCCCACCCCCCAAGGCTATAGCCCACCCGTTTTTGTGGCCTTTTTCCGCTGGACGAACTTGTCGCGGCGGCCTTCGGGCGGCTATTTTTGGGTGCGGCTGTTCCCGCGGCCTATTTTTGGCACACGGAGGCACCTCGCAAAGTCTCGCGCCATTCCGAGTCTGGCGGACGAAGTGGGCCAGCCCCACCCCCCAAGGCTATAGCCCACCCGTTTTTGTGGCCTTTTTTCGTTGGACGAACTTGTCGCGGCGGCCTTCGGGCGGGTATTTTTAGGCGCGGCTGTGCCCGCGACCTATTTTTGGCACACAGAGGCGCCTCGCAAAGTCTCGCGCCATTCCGAGTCCGGCGGACGAAGTTGGCCAGCCCCACCCCCCAAGGTATAGCCCACCCGTTTTTGCGGCATTTTTCCGCTGGACGAACTTGGCGCCGGGGCCTTCAGGCGGGTATTTTTGGGCGCGGCTGTGCCCGCGGCCTATTTTTGGCACACGCAGGCACCTCGCAAAGTCTCGCGCCATTCCGAGTGAGGCGGACGAAGTGGCCAGCCCCACCCCCAAGGCTATAACCCACCGTTTTTGTGGTCTTTTTCGTTGGACGAACTTGTCGCGGCGGCCTTCGGGCGGGTATTTTTAGGCGCGGCTGTGCCGCGACCTATTTTTGGCACACAGAGGCGCCTCGCAAAGTCTCGCGCCATTCCGAGTCCGGCGGACGAAGTTGGCCAGCCCCACCCCCCAAGGTATAGCCCACCCGTTTTTGCGACCTTTTTCCGCTGGACGAACTTGGCGCCGGGGCCTTCAGGCGGGTATTTTTGGGCGCGGCTGTGCCCGCGGCCTATTTTTGACACACGCAGGCACCTCGCAAAGTCTCGCGCCATTCCGAGTCCGGCGGACGAAGTGGGCCAGCCTCACCCCCCAAGGCTCTAACCCACCCGTTTTTGTGGCCTTTTTCCGCTGGACGCACTTGGCGCCCCGGCCTTCGGGCGGGTATTTTTGGGTGCGGCTGTGCCAGCGGCCTATTTTTGGCACACGGAGGACCCTCGCAAAGTCTCGCGCCATTCCGAGTCCGGTTGACGAAGTCGGCCAGCCCCACCCCCCAAGGCTATAGCCCACCCGTTTTTGTGGCCTTCTTCCGCTGGACGAACTTGGCGCCCCGGCCTTCGGGCGGTTATTTTTGGACGCGGCTGTGCCCGCGGCCTATTTTTGGCACGCGGATGCCACTCGCAAAGTCTCGCACCATTCCGAGTCCGGCGGACGAAGTGGGCCAGCCCCTCCCCCCAAGGCTATAGCCCACCCGTTTTTTGGCCATTTTTCCGCTGGGGGGTTAGGGCGCGCCGACCTTCGGGGGGTTATTTTTGGGCGTGGCTGTGTCCGCGGCCAATTTTTGGTACGCGGAGGCCGCTCGCAAAGTGTCGCCCCATTCCGAGTCCGGCGGACGAAGTTGGCCAGCCCTTCCCCCCAAGGCTATAGCCCTCCCGTTTTTTGGCCATTTTTCCGCTGGACGAACTTGGCGCCCCGGCCTTCGGGCGGTCATTTTTGGACGCGGATGTGCCCGCGGCCTATTTTTGGCACGCGGATGCCGCTCGCAAAGTCTCGCACCATTCCGAGTCCGGCGGACGAAGTTGGCAGCCCCTCCCCCCAAGGCTATAGCCCATCCATTTTTTGGCCATTTTTCCGCTGGGGGGTTTGGGCGCGCCGACCATCGGGGGGTTATTTTTGGGCACGGCTGTGTCCGCGGCCAATTTTTGGTACGCGGAGGCCGCTCGCAAAGTCTCGCCCCATTCCGAGTCCGGCGGACGAAGTGGGCCAGCCCCTCCCCCCAAGGCCATAGCCCACCCGTTTTTTGGCCATTTTTCCGCTGGAAGAACTTGGTGCCCCGGCCTTCGGGCGGTTATTTTTGGGCGCGGCTGTGCCCGCGGCCTATTTTTGGTGCGCGGAGGCCGCTCACAAAGTCTCGCCCCATTCCGAGTCCGGCGGACGAAGTGGGCCAGCCCCTCCCCCCAAGGCTATAGCCCACCCCTTTTTTGGCCATTTTTCTGCTGGGGGGTTTGGGCGCGCCGACCTTCGGGGAGTTATTTTTGGGTGCGGCTGTTCCCGCGGCCTATTTTTAGCACGTGGAGGCCGTTCGCAAAGTCTCGCCCCATTCCGAGTCCGGCGGACGAAGTTGGCCAGCCCCTCCCCCCAAGGCTATAGCCCACCCGTTTTTTCGCCATTTTTCCGCTGGACAAAATTGGCGCCCCGGCCTTCGGGTGGTTATTTTTGTGCGCGGCATTGCCCGCGGCCTATTTTTGGCACGCGGAGGCCGATCCCAAAGTCTCACCCCATTCCGAGTCCGGCGGACGAAGTTGGCCAGCCCCTCCCCCCAAAGGCTATAGCCCACCCGTTTTTTGGCCATTTTTCCGCTGGGGGGTTTGGGCGCGCCGACCTTCGGGCGGTTATTTTTGGGCGCGGCTGTGCCCCCGGCCTATTTTTGGCACGCGGAGGCCGCTTGCAAAGTCTCGCCCCATTCCGAGTCCGGCGGACGAAGTGGGCCGGCCCCTCCCCCCAAGGCTATAGCCCACCCGTTTTTTGGCCATTTTTCCGCTGGACGAACTTGGCCCCCCGGAGTTCGGGCAGTTATTTTTGGCGGCGGCTGTGCCCGCGGCCTATTTTTGGTACGCGGAGGCCGCTCGCAAAGTCTCGCCCCATTCCGAGTCCGGCGGACGAAGTGGGCCAGCCCCTCCCCCCAAGGCTATAGCCCACCCCTTTTTTGGCCATTTTTCTGCTGGCGGGTTTGGGCGCGCCGACCTTCGGGGAGTTATTTTTGGGCGCGGCTGTGCCCCCGGCCTATTTTTGGCACGCGGAGGCCGCTCGCAAAGTCTCGCCCCATTCCGAGTCCAGCGGACGAAGTGGGCCGGCCCCTCCCCCCAAGGCTATAGCCCACCCCTTTTTTGGCCATTTTTCTGCTGGGGGGTTTGGGCGCGCCGACCTTCGGGGAGTTATTTTTGGGCGCGGCTGTGCCCGCGGCCTATTTTTGGTTTGCGGAGGCCGCTCGTAAAGTCTCACCCCATTCCGAGTCCGGCGGACGAAGTTGGTAGCCCCTCCCCCCATGGCTATAGCCCACCCGTTTTTTGGCCATTTTTCCGCTGGGGGGTTAGGGCGCGCCGACCTTCGGGGGGTTATTTTTGGGCGTGGCTGTGTCCGCGGCCAATTTTTGGTACGCGGAGGCCGCTCGCAAAGTGTCGCCCCATTCCGAGTCCGGCGGACGAAGTTGGCCAGCCCCTCCCCCCAAGGCTATAGCCCTCCCGTTTTTTGGCCATTTTTCCGCTGGACGAACTTGGCGCCCCGGCCTTCGGGCGGTCATTTTTGGACGCGGCTGTGCCCGCGGCCTATTTTTGGCACGCGGATGCTGCTCACAAAGTCTCGCACCATTCCGAGTCCGGCGGACGAAGTTGGCAGCCCCTCCCCCCAAGGCTATAGCCCACCCCTTTTTTGGCCATTTTTCTGCTGGGGGGTTTGGGCGCGCCGACCTTCGGGGAGTTATTTTTGGGCGCGGCTGTGCCCGCGGCCTATTTTTGGTTTGCGGAGGCCGCTCGTAAAGTCTCACCCCATTCCGAGTCCGGCGGACGAAGTTGGTAGCCCCTCCCCCCATGGCTATAGCCCACCCGTTTTTTGGCCATTTTTCCGCTGGGGGGTTAGGGCGCGCCGACCTTCGGGGGGTTATTTTTGGGCGTGGCTGTGTCCGCGGCCAATTTTTGGTACGCGGAGGCCGCTCGCAAAGTGTCGCCCCATTCCGAGTCCGGCGGACGAAGTTGGCCAGCCCCTCCCCCCAAGGCTATAGCCCTCCCGTTTTTTGGCCATTTTTCCGCTGGACGAACTTGGCGCCCCGGCCTTCGGGCGGTCATTTTTGGACGCGGCTGTGCCCGCGGCCTATTTTTGGCACGCGGATGCTGCTCACAAAGTCTCGCACCATTCCGAGTCCGGCGGACGAAGTTGGCAGCCCCTCCCCCCAAGGCTATAGCCCATCCATTTTTTGGCCATTTTTCCGCTGGGGGGTTTGGGCGCGCCGACCATCGGGGGGTTATTTTTGGGCACGGCTGTGTCCGCGGCCAATTTTTGGTACGCGGAGGCCGCTCGCAAAGTCTCGCCCCATTCCGAGTCCGGCGGACGAAGTGGGCCAGCCCCTCCCCCCAAGGCCATAGCCCACCCGTTTTTTGGCCATTTTTCCGCTGGAAGAACTTGGTGCCCCGGCCTTCGGGCGGTTATTTTTGGGCGCGGCTGTGCCCGCGGCCTATTTTTGGTGCGCGGAGGCCGCTCACAAAGTCTCGCCCCATTCCGAGTCCGGCGGACGAAGTGGGCCAGCCCCTCCCCCCAAGGCTATAGCCCACCCCTTTTTTGGCCATTTTTCTGCTGGGGGGTTTGGGCGCGCCGACCTTCGGGGAGTTATTTTTGGGCGCGGCTGTGCCCGCGGCCTATTTTTGGCACGTGGAGGCCGTTCGCAAAGTCTCGCCCCATTCCGAGTCCGGCGGACGAAGTTGGCCAGCCCCTCCCCCCAAGGCTATAGCCCACCCGTTTTTTGGCCATTTTTCCGCTGGACAAAATTGGCGCCCCGGCCTTCGGGTGGTTATTTTTGTGCGCGGCAGTGCCCGCGGCCTATTTTTGGCACGCGGAGGCCGATTCCAAAGTCTCGCCCCATTCCGAGTCCGGCGGATGAAGTTGGCCAGCCCCTCCCCCCAAAGGCTATAGCCCACCCGTTTTTTGGCCATTTTTCCGCTGGGGGGTTTGGGCGCGCCGACCTTCGGGCAGTTATTTTTGGGCGCAGCTGTGCCCCCGGCCTATTTTTGGCACGCGGAGGCCGCTCGAAAAGTCTCGCCCCATTCCGAGTCCGGCGGACGAAGTTGGCCAGCCCCTCCCCCCAAGGCTATAGCCCACCCATTTTTTGGCCATTTTTCCGCTGGGGGGTTTGGGCGCGCCGACCTTCGGGGGGTTTTTTTCGGGCGCGGCTGTGTCCACGGCCAATTTTTGGTATGCGGAGGCCACTCGTAAAGTCTCACCCCATTCCGAGTCCGGCGGACGAAGTTGGTAGCCCCTCCCCCCAAGGCTATAGCCCACCCGTTTTTTGGCCATTTTTCCGCTGGGGAGTTTGGGCGCGCCGACCATCGGGGGGTTATTTTTGGGAACGGCTGTGTCCGCAGCCAATTTTTCGTACGCGGAGGCCGCTCGCAAAGTCTCGTACCATTCCGAGTCCGGCGGACGAAGTTGGCAGCCCCTCCCCCCAAGGCTATAGCCCACCCATTTTTTGGCCATTTTTCCGCTGGGGAGTTTGGGCGCGCCGACCATCGGGGGGTTATTTTTGGGAACGGCTGTGTCCGCAGCCAATTTTTGGTACGCGGAGGCCGCTCGCAAAGTCTCGGCCCATTCCGAGTCCGGCGGACGAAGTGGGCCAGCCCCACCCCCCAAGGCTATAGCCCACCCGTTTTTGTGGCCTTTTTCCGCTGGACGAAATTGGCGCCCTGGCCTTCGGGCGGGTATTTTTGGTCGCGTTTGTGCCCGCGGCCTATTTTTGGCACACGGAGGAGCCTCGCAAAGTCTCGCGCCATTCCGTGTCCGGCGGACGGAGTTGGCCTTCCCCACCCCCCAAGGCTATAGCTCACCCGTTTTTGTGGCCTTTTTCCGCTGGACGAACCTGGCGCCGCGGCCTTCGGGAGGGTATTTTTGGGTGCGGCTGTGCCCGCGGCCTATATTTGGCGCACGGAGGCACCTCGCAAAGTCTCGCGCCATTCCGTGTCCGGCGGACGGAGTTGGCCTTCCCCACCCCCCAAGGCTATAGCTCACCCGTTTTTGTGGCCTTTTTCCGCTGGACGAACCTGGCGCCGCGGCCTTCGGGCGGGTATTTTTGGGCGCGGCTGTGCCCGCATCCTATTTTTGGCACACGGAGGCACCTCGCAAACTCTCGCGCCATTCCGAGTCCGGCGGACGAAGTTGGCCAGCCCCACCCCCCAAGGCTATAGCCCACCCGTTTTTGTGGCCTTTTTCCTCTGGATGAACTTGGCGCCCTGGCCTTCGGGCGGTTATTTTTGGGCGCGGCTGTGCCCGGGGCCTATTTTGGGCACACGGAGGAGCCTCGCAAAGTCTCGCGCCATTCCGAGTCCGGTGGACGAAGTTGGCCAGCCCCACCCCCCAAGGCTATAGCCCACCCGTTTTTGTGGCCTTTTTCCGCTGGACGAACTTGGCGCCGCGGTCTTCGGGCGGGTATTTTTGGGTACGGCTGCGCCAGCGGCCTATATTTGGCGCACGGAGGCACCTCGCAAAGTCTCGCGCCATTCCGTGTCCGGCGGACGAAGTTGGCCTTCCCCACCCCCCAAGGCTATAGCTCACCCGTTTTTGTGGCCTTTTTCCGCTGGACGAACCAGGAACCCCGACCTTCGGGCGGTTAATTTTTTGCGCGGCTGTGCCCGCGTCCTATTTTTGGCACACGGAGACGCCTCGCAAACTCTCGCGCCATTCCGGGTCCGGCGGACGAACTTGGCCAGTCCCACCCCCAAAGGCTATAGCCCACCCGTTTTTGTGGCCTTTTTCCGCTGGACGAACTTGGCGCCCCGGCCTTCCAGCGGTTATTTTTGTGCGCGGCTGTGCCCGCGGCCTATTTTTGGCACACAGAGGCCGCTCGTAAAGTCTCGCCCCACTCCGAGTACGGCGGACGAACTTGGCCAGCCCCACCACCCAAGGCTTTAGCCCACCCGTTTTTGTGGCCTTTTTCCGCTGGACGAACTTGGCGGCCCGGCCTTCGGGTGGTTATTTTTGGGCGCGGCTTTGCCCGTAGCCTATTTTTGACACACGGAAGCCCACCCGTTTTTTGGCCATTTTTCCGCTGGACGAACTTGGCCCCCCGGAGTTCGGGCAGTTATTTTTGGCGGCGGCTGTGCCCGCGGCCTATTTTTGGTACGCGGAGGCCGCTCGCAAAGTCTCGCCCCATTCCGAGTCCGGCGGACGAAGTGGGCCAGCCCCTCCCCCCAAGGCTATAGCCCACCCCTTTTTTGGCCATTTTTCTGCTGGGGGGTTTGGGCGCGCCGACCTTCGGGGAGTTATTTTTGGGCGCGGCTGTGCCCCCGGCCTATTTTTGGCACGCGGAGGCCGTTCGCAAAGTCTCGCCCCATTCTGAGTCCGGCGGACGAAGTGGGCCGGCCCCTCCCCCCAAGGCTATAGCCCACCTGTTTTTTGGCCATTTTTCCGCTGGACGAACTTGGCCCCCCGGAGTTCGGGCAGTTATTTTTGGCGGCGGCTGTGGCCGCGGCCTATTTTTGGCACACGGAGGAGCCTCGCAAAGTCTCGCGCCATTCCGAGTCCGGCGGACGAAGTTGGTCTGCCCCACCCCCCAAGGCTATAGCCCACCCGTTTTTGTGGCCTTTTTCCGCTGGACGAACTTGGCGCCGCGGCCTTTGGGCGGGTATTTTTGGTCGCGGCTGTGCCCGCGGCCTATTTTTGGCACACGGAGGAGCCTCGCAAAGTCTCGCGCCATTCCGAGTCCGGCGGACGAAGTCGGTCTGCCCCACCCCCCAAGGCTATAGCCCACCCGTTTTTGTGGCCTTTTTCCGCTGGACGAACTTGGCGCCGCGGCCTTCGGGCGGGTATTTTTGGTCGCGGCTGTGACCGCGGCCTATTTTTGGCACACGGAGGAGCCTCGCAAAGTCTCGCGCCATTCCGAGTCCGGGCGGACGAGGTTGGCCAGCCCCACCCCCAAGGCTATAGCCCACCCGTTTTTGTGGCCTTTTTCCGCTGGACGAACTTGGCGCCGCGCCTCGGGCGGGTATTTTTGGTCGCGGCTGTGACCGCGGCCTATTTTTGGCACACGGAGGAGCCTCGCAAAGTCTCGCGCCATTCCGAGTCCGGCGGACGAAGTTGGCCAGCCCCACCCCCCAAGGCTATAGCCCACCCGTTTTTGTGGCCTTTTTCCGCTGGACGAACTTGGCGCCGCGGTCTTCGGGCGGGTATTTTTGGGTACGGCTGCGCCCGCGGCCTATATTTGGCGCACGGAGGCACCTCGCAAAGTCTCGCGCCATTCCGTGTCCGGCGGACGAAGTTGGCCAGCCCCACCCCCCAATGCTATAGCCCACCCGTTTTTGTGGCCTTTTTCCTCTGGATGAACTTGGCGCCGCGGCCTTCGGGCGGGTATTTTTGGGCGCGGCTGTGCCCGCGGCCTTCGGGCGGGTATTTTTGGGCGCGGCTGTGCCCGCGGCCTATTGTTGGCGTACGGAGGCGCCTCGTAAAGTCTCGCGCCATTCCGAGTCCGGCGGACGAATTTGGCCAGCCCCACCCCCCAAGGCTATAGCCCACCCATTTTTGTGGCCTTTTTCCCCTGGACGAACTTGGCGCCGTGGCCTTTGGGTGGGTATTTTTGGCGCGGCTGTGTCCGTAGCTTAGTTTAGGCACACGGAGGCACCTCGCAAAGTCTCGCGCCATTCCGAGTCCGGCGGACGAAGTTGGCCAGCCCCACCCCCCAAGGCTATAGCCCACCCGTTTTTGTGGCCTTTTTCCGCTGGACGAACTTGGCGCCGCGGCCTTCGGGCGGGTATTTTTGGTCGCGGCTGTGCCCGCGGCCTATTTTTGGCACACGGAGGAGCCTCGCAAAGTCTCGCGCCATTCCGAGTCCGGCGGACGAAGTTGGCCAGCCCCACCCCCCAAGGCTATAGCCCACCCGTTTTTGTGGCCTTTTTCCGCTGGACGAACTTGGCGCCGCGGTCTTCGGGCGGGTAATTTTGGGTACGGCTGTGCCCGCGGCCTATATTTGGCGCACGGAGGCACCTAGTAAAGTCTCGCGCCATTCCGTGTCCGGCGGACGAAGTTGGCCTTCCCCACCCCCCAAGGCTATAGCTAACCCGTTTTTGTGGCCTTTTTCCGCTGGACGAACCTGGCGCCGCGGCCTTCGGGCGGGTATTTTTGGGCGCGGCTGTGCACGCATCCTATTTTTGGCACACGGAGGCATCTCGCAAAGTCTCGCGCCATTCCGAGTCCGGCGGACGAAGTGGGCCAGCCCCACCCCCCAAGGCTATAGCCCACCCGTTTTTGTGGCCTTTTTCCTCTGGATGAACTTGGCGCCGCGGCCTTCGGGCGGGTATTTTTGGGCGCGGCTGTGCCCGGGGCCTACTTTTGGCACACGGAGGCCGCTCGTAATGTCTCGCGCCATTCCGAGTCCGGTGGACGAAGTTGGCCAGCCCCACCCCCCAAGGCTATAGCCCACCCGTTTTTGTGGCCTTTTTCCGCTGGACGAACTTGGCGCCGCGGCCTTCGGGCGGGTATTTTTGGTCGCGGCTGTGCCCGCGGCCTATTTTTGGCACACGGAGGCCGCTCGTAATGTCTCGCGCCATTCCGAGTCCGGTGGACGAAGTTGGCCAGCCCCACCCCCCAAGGCTATAGCCCACCCGTTTTTGTGGCCTTTTTCCGCTGGACGAACTTGGCGCCGCGGTCTTCGGGCGGTATTTTTGGGTACGGCTGCGCCCGCGGCCTATATTTGGCGCACGGAGGCACCTCGCAAAGTCTCGCGCCATTCCGTGTCCGGCGGACGAAGTTGGCCAGCCCCACCCCCCAATGCTATAGCCCACCCGTTTTTGTGGCCTTTTTCCTCTGGATGAACTTGGCGCCGCGGCCTTCGGGCGGGTATTTTTGGGCGCGGCTGGGCCCGCGACTTCGGGCGGGTATTTTGGGCGCGGCTGTGCCCATGCCTATTGTTGGCGCACGGAGGCGCCTCGTAAAGTCTCGCGCCATTCCGAGTCCGGCGGACGAATTTGGCCAGCCCCACCCCCCAAGGCTATAGCCCACCCATTTTTGTGGCCTTTTTCCCCTGGACGAACTTGGCGCCGCGGCCTTTGGGCGGGTATTTTTGGCGCGGCTGTGTCCGTAGCTTAGTTTAGGCACACGGAGGCGCCTCGCAAAGTCTCGCGCCATTCCGAGTCCGGCGGACGAAGTTGGCCAGCCCCACCCCCCAAGGCTATAGCCCACCCGTTTTTGTGGCCTTTTTCCGCTGGACGAACTTGGCGCCGCGGCCTTCGGGCGGGTATTTTTGGTCGCGGCTGTGCCCGCGGCCTATTTTTGGCACACGGAGGAGCCTCGCAAAGTCTCGTGCCATTCCGAGTCCGGCGGACGAAGTTGGCCAGCCCCACCCCCCAAGGCTATAGCCCACCCGTTTTTGTGGCCTTTTTCCGCTGGACGAACTTGGCGCCGCGGTCTTCGGGCGGGTATTTTTGGGTACGGCTGCGCCCGCGGCCTATATTTGGCGCACGGAGGCACCTCGCAAAGTCTCGCGCCATTCCGTGTCCGGCGGACGAAGTTGGCCAGCCCCACCCCCCAATGCTATAGCCCACCCGTTTTTGTGGCCTTTTTCCTCTGGATGAACTTGGCGCCGCGGCCTTCGGGCGGGTATTTTTGGGCGCGGCTGTGCCCGCGGCCTTCGGGCGGGTATTTTTGGACGCGGCTGTGCCCGCGGCCTATTGTTGGTGCACGCAGGCGCCTCGCAAACTCTCGCGCCATTCCGAGTCCGGCGGACGAAGTTGGCCAGCCCCACCCCCCAAGGCTATAGCGCACCCGTTTTTGTGGCCTTTTTCCGCTGGACGAAGTTGGCGCCCCGGCCTTCGGGCGGTTATTTTTGGGCGCGGCTGTGCCCGGGGCCTATTTTTGGCACAAGGAGACCGCTGGCAAAGTCTCGCGCCATTCCGAGTCCGGCGGACGAAGTTGGCCAGCCCCACCCCCCAAGGCTATAGCCCACCCGTTTTTGTGGCCTTTTTCCTCTGGATGAACTTGGCGCCGCGGCCTTCGGGCGGGTATTTTTGGGCGCGGCTGTGCCCGCGGCCTATTGTTGGCGCACGGAGGCGCCTCGTAAAGTCTCGCGCCATTCCGAGTCCGGCGGACGAATTTGGCCAGCCCCACCCCCCAAGGCTATAGCCCACCCGTTTTTGTGGCCTTTTTCCCCTGGACGAACTTGGCGCCGCGGCCTTTGGGCGGGTATTTTTTGGCGCGGCTGTGTCCGCAGCTTAGTTTAGGCACACGGAGGCGCCTCGCAAAGTCTCGCGCCATTCCGAGTCCGGCGGACGAAGTTGGCCAGCCCCACCCCCCAAGGCTATAGCCCACCCGTTTTTGTGGCCTTTTTCCGCGGGACGAACTTGGCGCCGCGGCCTTCGGGCGGGTATTTTTGGTCGCGGCTGTGCCCGCGGCCTATTTTTGGCACACGGAGTCGCCTCGCAAAGTCTCGCGCCATTCCGAGTCCGGCGGACGAAGTCGGCCAGCCCAACCCCCCAAGGCTATAGCCCACCCGTTTTTGTGGCCTTTTTCCGCTGAAAGAACTTGGCGCCGCGGCCTTCGGGAGGGTATTTTTGGGCGCGGCTGTGCCCGCGGCCTATTTTTGGTACACGGAGGCGCCTCGCAAAGTTTCGTGCCATTCCGAGACCGGCGGACGAAGTGGGCCAGCCCCACCCCCCAAGGCTATAGCCCACCCGTTTTTGTGGCCTTTTTCTGCTGGACGAACTTGGTGCCGCGGCCTTCGGGCGGGTATTTTTGGGCGCGGCTGTGTCCGCGGCCTATTTTTGGCACACGGAGGTGCCTCGCAAACTCTCGCGCCATTCCGAGTCCGGCGGACGAACATGGCCAGCCCCACCCCCCCAGGCTATAGCCCACCCGTTTTTGTGGCCTTTTTCCGCTGGACGAACTTGGCGCCGCGGCCTTCGGGCGGTTATTTTTGGGCGCGGCTGTGCCCGGAGCCTATTTTTGGCACACGGAGGCCGCTCGCAATGTCTCGCGCCATTCCGAATCCGGCGGACGAAGTCGGCCAGCCCCACCCCCCGAGGCTATAGCCCACCCATTTTTGTGGCCTTTTTCCGCTGGACGAACTTGGCGCCGCGGCCTTCGGGCGGGTATTTTTGGGTACGGCTGTGCCCGCGGCCTATTTTTGGCACACGTAGGCGCCTCGCAAAGTCTCGCGCTATTCCGAGTCCGGCGGACGAAGTTGGCCAGCCCCACCCCCCAAGGCTATAGCCCACCCGTTTTTGTGGCCTTATTCCGCTGGACGAACTTGGTGCCGCGGCCTTCGGGCGGGTATTTTTGGGCGCGGCTGTGTCCGCGGCCTATTTTTGGCACACGGAGGCGCCTCGCAACCTCTCGCGCCATTCCGAGTCCGGCGGACGAACTTGGCCAGCCTCACCCCCCAAGGCTATAGCCCACCCGTTTTTGTGGCCTTTTTCCGCTGGACGAACTTGGCGCCGCGGCCTTCGGGCGGTTATTTTTGGGCGCGGCTGTGTCCGGGGCCTATTTTTGGCACACGGAGGCCGCTCGCAAAGTCTCGCGCCATTCCGAGTCCGGCGGACGAAGTGGGCCAGCCCCGCCCCCCAAGGCTATAGCCCACCCGTTTTTGTGGCCTTTTTCCTCTGGATGAACTTGGCGCCGCGGCCTTCGGGCGGGTATTTTTGGGCGCGGCTGTGCCCGCGGCGTATTTTTGGCACACGGAGGCACCTCGCAAAGTCTCGCACCATTCCGAGTCCGGCGGACGAAGTTGGCCAGCCCCACCCCCCAAGGCTATATCCCACCCGTTTTTGTGGCCTTTTTCAGCTGGACGAACTTGGCGCCGCGGCCTTCGGGCGGGAGTTTTTGGGCGCGGCTGTGCCCGCGGCCTATTTTGACACACGGAGTCGCTTCGCAAAGTCTCGCGCCATTCCGAGTCCGGTGGACGAAGTTGGCCAGCCCCACCCCCCAAGGCTATAGCCCACCCGTATTAGTGGCCTTTTTCCGCTGGACGAACTTGGCGCCGCGGACTTCGGGGGGGTGTATTTGGGCGCAATTGTGCCTGCGGCCTATTTTTGGCACACGGAGGCACCTCGCAAAGTCTCGCGCCATTCCGAGTCCGGCGGACGAAGTTGGCCAGCCCCACCCCCCAAGGCTATAGCCCGCCCGTTTTTGTGGCCTTTTTACGCTGGACGAACATGGCGCCGCGCCCTTCGGGAGGGTATTTGTGGGCGCATCTGTGCCCGCGGCCTATTTTTGGCACATGGAGGCGCCTCGCAAAGTCTCGCGCCATTCCGAGTCCGGCGGACGAAGTTGGCCAGCCCCACCCCCCAAGGCTATAGCCCACCCGTTTTTGTGGCCTTTTTCCGCTGGACGAACTGGGCGCCGCAGACTTCGGGTGGGTATTTTTCGGCGGGGCTGTGCCCGCGGCCTATTTTTGGCACATGGAGACGCCTCGCAAAGTCTCATGCCATTCCGAGTCCGGCGGACGAAGTTGGCCAGCCCCACCCCCCAAGGCTATAGCCCACCCGTTTTTGTGGCCTTTTTCCGTTGGACGAACTTGGCGCCGCGGCCTTCGGGTGGGTATTTTTTTGGCGCGGCGGTGCCCGCGGCATATTTTTGGCGCACGGAGACGCCTCGCAAAGTCTCGCGCCATTCCGAGTCCTGCGGACGAAGTTGGCCAGCCCCACCCCTCAAGGCTATAGCCCACCCGTTTTTGTGGCCTTTTACCGCTGGACGAACTTGGCGCCGCGGCCTTCGGGCGGGTGTTTTTGGGCGCGGCTTTGCCCGCGGCCTATTTTTGGCACACGGAGTCGCTTCGCAAAGTCTCGCGCCATTCCGAGTCCGGTGGACGAAGTTGGCCAGCCCCACCCCCCAAGGCTATAGCCCACCCGTATTTGTGGCCTTTTTCCGCTGGACGAACTTGGCGCCGCGGCCTTCGGGCGGTTATTTTTAGGAGCGGCTGTGCCCGGAGCCTATTTTTTGCACACGGAGGCCGCTCGCAATGTCTCGCGCCATTCCGAATCCGGCGGACGAAGTTGGCCAGCCCCACCCCCCGAGGCTATAGCCCACCCATTTTTGTGGCCTTTTTCCGCTGGAAGAACTTGGCGCCGCGGCCTTCGGGCGGGTATTTTTGGGTACGGCTGTGCCCGCGGCCTATTTTTGGCACACGTAGGCGCCTCGCAAAGTCTCGCGCTATTCCGAGTCCGGCGGACGAAGTTGGCCAGCCCCACCCCCCAAGGCTATAGCCCACCCGTTTTTGTGGCCTTATTCCGCTGGACGAACTTGGTGCCGCGGCCTTCGGGCGGGTATTTTTGGGCGCGGCTGTGTCCGCGGCCTATTTTTGGCACACGGAGGCGCCTCGCAACCTCTCGCGCCATTCCGAGTCCGGCGGACGAACTTGGCCAGCCTCACCCCCCAAGGCTATAGCCCACCCATTTTTGTGGCCTTTTTCCGCTGGACGAACTTGGCGCCGCGGCCTTCGGGCGGTTATTTTTGGGCGCGGCTGTGTCCGGGGCCTATTTTTGGCACACGGAGGCCGCTCGCAAAGTCTCGCGCCATTCCGAGTCCGGCGGACGAAGTGGGCCAGCCCCGCCCCCCAAGGCTATAGCCCACCCGTTTTTGTGGCCTTTTTCCTCTGGACGAACTTGGCACCGCGGACTTCGGGCGGGTGTTTTTGTGCGCAATTGTGCCCGTGGCCTATTTTTGGCACACTGAGGTGCCTCGTAAAGTCTCGCACCATTCCGAGTCCGGCGGACGAAGTTGGCCAGCCCAACCCCCAAGGCTATAGCCCGCCCGTTTTTGTGGCCTTTTTCCGCTGGACGAACTTGGCGCCGCGGCCTTCGGGCAGGTATTTTTGGTCGCGGCTGTGCCCACGGCCTATTTTTGGCACACGGAGGCGCTTCGCAAAGTCTCGCGCCATTCCGAGTCCGGCGGACGAAGTTGGCCAGCCCCACCCCCCAAGGCTATAGCCCACCGGTTTTTGTGGCCTTTTTCCGCAGGACGAACTTGGCGCCGCAGCCTTCGGGCGGGTATTTTTGGGCGCGGCTGTGCCCGCGGCCTATTTCTGGCACACGGAGATGCCTCGCAAAGTCTCGCGCCATTCCGAGTCCGGCGGACGAAGTTGGCCAGCCCCACCCCCCAAGGCTATAGCCCACCCGTTTTTGTGGCCTTTTTCCGCTGGACGAACTCGTCGCCGCGGCCTTTGGGCGGGTATTTTTGGGCCCGGCTTTGGCCACGGTATATTTTTTAACACGGAGGCGTCTCGCAAAGTCTCGCGCCATTCCGAGTCCGGCGGACGAAGTTGGCCAGCCCCACCCCCCAAGGCTATAGCCCACCCGTTTTTGTGGCCTTTTTCCGCTTGACGAACTCGGCACCGCGGCCTTCGGGAGGGTATTTTTGGGCGCGGCTGTGCCCGCGGTCTATTTTTGGCACACGGAGGTGCCTTGCAAAGTCTCGCGCCATTCCGAGTCCGGCGGACGAAGTTGGCCAGCCCCACCCCCCAAGGCTATAGCCCACCCGTTTTTGTGGCCTTTTTCCGCTGGACGAACTTGGCGCCGCAGCCTTTGGGCGGGTATTTTTGGGCGAGGCTGTGCCCGTGGCCTATTTTTAGCACACGGAGGCGCCTCGCAAAGTCTCGCGCCATTCCGAGTCCGGCGGACGAAGTTGGCCAGCCCCACCCCCCAAGGCTATTACCCACCCATTTTTGTGGCCTTTTTCCGCTGGACGAACTTGGCGCCGCGGCCTTCGGGCGGGTATTTTTTAGCGCGGCTGTGCCCGCGGCCTATTTTAGGCACACGGAGTCACCTCGCAAAGTCTCGCGCCATTCCGAGTCCGGCGGACGAAGTTGGCCAGCCCCACCCCCCAAGGCTATAGTCCACCCGTTTTTGTGGCCATTTTCCGCTGGACGAACTTGGTGCCCCGGCCTTCGGGCAGGTATTTTTGGGTGCGGCTGTGCCCGCGGCCTATGTTTTTCACACGGAGGTGTCTCGCAAAGTCTCACGTCATTCCGAGTCCGGCGGACGAAGTTGTCCAGCCCAACCCCCCAAGGCTATAGCCCACCCGTTTTTGTGGCCTTTTTCCGCTGGACGAACTCGGCGCCCCGGCCTTCGGGAGGGTTTTTGGGGGCGTGGCTGTGGCCGCGGCCTATTTTTGGCACACAGAGGTGCCTCGCAAAGTCTCGCGCCATTCCGAGTCCGGCGGACGAAGTTGGCCAGCCCCACCCCCCAAGGCTATAGCCCACCCGTTTTTGTGGCCTTTTTCCGCTGGACTAACTTGGCGCCCCGGCCTTCGGGCGGGTATTTTTTGGCGCGGCTGTGCCGACGGCCTATTTTTGGCACACGGAGGTGCCTCGCAAAGTCTCGCGCCATTCCGAGTCCGGCGGATGAAGTTGGCCAGCCCCACCACCCAAGGCTATAGCCCACCCGTTTTTGTGGCCATTTTCCGCTGGACGAACTTGGTGCCCCGGCCTTCGGGCGGGTTTTTTTGGGCGCGGCTGTGCCCGCGGCCTATTTTTGGCACACGGAGGTGCCTCGCAAACTCTCGCGCTAGTCTGAGTCCGGCGGATGAAGTTGGCCAGCCCCACTCCCCAAGGCTATAGCCCACCCGTTTTTGTGGCCTTTTTCCGCTGGACGAACTTGGCGCCCCGGCCATCGGGCGGTTATTTTTGGGTACGGCTGTGCCCGTGGCCTATTTTTGGCACACATAGGCCGCTCGCAAAGTCTCGCCCCATTCCGGGTCCGGCGGACGAACTTGGCCAGTCCCACCCCCAAAGGCTATAGCCCACCCGTTTTTGTGGCCTTTTTCCGCTGGACGAACTTGGCGCCCCGGCCTTCGGGCGGTTATTTTTGGGCGCGGCTGTGCCCGCGGTCTATTTTTAGCACACAAAGGCCGCTCGCAAGGTCTCGCCCCTTTCCCAGTCCGGCGGACGAACTTGGCCAGCTCCACGCCCCAAGGCTATAGCCCACCCGTTTTTGTGGCCTTTTTTCGCTGGACGAACTTGGCGGCCCGGCCTTCTAGCGGTTATTTTTGTGCGCGGCTGTGCCCGCGGCCTATTTTTGGCACACAGAGGCCGCTCGTAAAGTCTCGCCCCACTCCGAGTACGGCGGACGAACTTGGCCAGCCCCACCACCCAAGGCTTTAGCCCACCCGTTTTTGTGGCCTTTTTCCGCTGGACGAACTTCGCGCACCGGCCTTCGGGCGGTTATTTTTGTGTGCGGCTGTGCCCGCGGCCTATTTTTGGCACACGGAGGCCGCTCGCAAAGTCTTGCCCCATTCGCAGTCCGGCGGACGAACTTGGCCAGCTCCACCCCCAAGGCTATAGCCCACCCGTTTTTGTGTCCTTTTTCTGCTGGACGAACTTGGCGCCCCGGCCTTCGAACTGTTATTTTTGGGCGCGGCTGTGCCTGCAGTCTATTTTTAGAACACGGAGGCCGCTCGGAAAGTCTCGCCCCATTCCGAGTCCGACGGACGAACTTGGCCTGCCCCACCCCCTAAGGTTATACCCCACCCGTTTTTGTGGCCTTTTTCCGCTGGACGAACTTGGCGCACCGGCCTTCGGGCGGTTATTTTTGGGCGCGGCTGTACCCGCAGCCTATTTTTGGCACACGTAGGCCGTTCGCAAAGTCTCAGCCCATTCCGAGTCAGGCGGACGAACTTGGCCAGCCCCACCCTCCAAGGCTATAGCCCACCCGTTTTTGTGGCCTTTTTCCACTGGATGAACTTGGCGCGCCTGCCTTCAGACGGTTATTTTTGGGCGCGGATGTGCCACTGCCTATTTTTGGCACACGAAGGCCGCTCGCAAAGTCTTGCCCCATTCCGAGTCCGGCGGACGAATTGGCCAGCCCCACCCCCGAAGGCTATAGCCCACCCGTTTTTGTGGCCTTTTTCCGCTGGACGAACTTGGCGCCCCGGCCTTCGGGCGGTTATTTTTGTGTGCGGCTGTGCCCGCGGCCTATTTTGTGCACACGGAGGACGCTCGCAATGTCCTACCCCATTCCGAGTCTGGCGAACGAACTTGGCCAGCCCCAGCCCCCAAGGCTATAGCCCACCCGTTTTTGTGGCCTTTTTCCGCTGGACGAACTTGGCGGCCCGGCCTTCGGGTGGTTATTTTTGGTCGCGGCTGTGCCCGTAGCCTATTTTTGGCACACGGAGGCCGCTCGCAAAGTCTCGCCCCATTCCGTGTTCGGCGGACGAACTTGGCCAGCCCCACCCCCCAAGGCAATAGCCCACCCGTTTTTGTGGCCTTTTTCCGCTGGACGAACTTGGCGCCCCGGCCTTCGGGGAGTTATTTTTGGGCGCGGCTGTGCCCAGGGCCTATTTTTGGCACACGGGAGGCCGCTCGCAAAGTCTCATCCCATTCCGAGTCCGGCAGACGAACTTGGCCAGCCCCACCCCCCAAGGCTATAGCCCACCCGTTTTTGTGGCCTTTTTCCGCTGGACGAACTTGGCGCCCCGGCCTTTGGGCAGTTATTTTTGGGCGCGGCTGTGCCCAGGGCCTATTTTTGGTACACGGAGGCCGCTCGCAAAGTCTCATCCCATTCCGAGTCCGGCGGACGAACTTGGACAACCCAACCTCCCAAGGCTATAGCCCTCCCGTTTTTGTGGCCTTTTTCCGCTGGACGAACTTGGCGCCCCGGCCTTCGGGCAGTTATTTTTGGGTGTGGCTGTGCCCGCAACCTACTTTTGGCACACGGAGGCCGCTCGCAAAGTCTCTCCCCATTCCGAGTCCGGCTGACGAACTTGGCCTGCACCACCCCCCAAGGTAATAACCCGCCCGTTTTTATGGCCTTTTTCCGCTGGACGAACTAGGCGCCACGGCCTTCGGACAGTCAATTTTCGGCGCGGCTGTGACCGCGGCATATTTTTGGGCCACGGAGGTCGCTCGTAATGTCTCGTCCCATTCCAAGTCCGGCTGACGAACTTGGCCTGCCCCACCCCCCAAGGCTATAACCCGCCCGTTTTTATGGCCTTTTTCCGCTGGACGAACTTGGTTCCGCGGCCTTCGGGCGGTTATTTTTGGGTGTGGCTGTGCCCGCAACCTACTTTTGGCACACGGAGGCCGCTCGCAAAGTCTCTCCCCATTCCGAGTCCGGCTGACGAACTTGGCCTGCACCACCCCCCAAGGCTATAACCCGCCCATTTTTATGGCCTTTTTCCGCTGGACGAACTTGGTTCCGCGGCCTTCGGGCGGTTATTTTTGGGTGTGGTTGTGCCCGTAACCTACTTTTGGCACACGGAGGCCGCTCGCAAAGCCTCTCCCCATTCCGAGTCCGGCGGATGAACTTGGCCAGTCCCACCCCCCAAGGCTATAGCCCACCCGTTTTTGTGGCCTTTTTCCGCTGGACGAACTTGGCGCCCCGGCCTTCGGGCAGTTATTTTTGGGCGCGGCTGTGCCCAGGGCCTATTTTTGGTACACGGAGGCCGCTCGCAAAGTCCCATCCCATTCCGAGTCCGGCGGACGAACTTGGACAACCCCACCTCCCAAGGCTATAGCCCACCCGTTTTTGTGGCCTTTTTCCGCTGGACGAACTTCGCGCCCCGGCCTTCGGGGAGTTATTTTTGGGCGCGGCTGTGCCCAGGGCCTATTTTTGGCACACGGGAGGCCGCTCGCAAAGTCTCATCCCATTCCGAGTCCGGCAGACGAACTTGGCCAGCCCCACCCCCCAAGGCTATAGCCCACCCGTTTTTGTGGCCTTTTTCCGCTGGACGAACTTGGCGCCCCGGCCTTCGGGCAGTTATTTTTGGGCGCGGCTGTGCCCAGGGCCTATTTTTGGTACACGGAGGCCGCTCGCAAAGTCTCATCCCATTCCGAGTCCGGCGGACGAACTTGGACAACCCCACCTCCCAAGGCTATAGCCCTCCCGTTTTTGTGGCCTTTTTCCGCTGGACGAACTTGGCGCCCCGGCCTTCGGGCAGTTATTTTTGGGTGTGGCTGTGCCCGCGACCTACTTTTGGCACACGGAGGCCGCTCACAAAGTCTCTCCCCATTCCGAGTCCGGCGGATGAACTTGGCCAGTCCCACCCCCCAAGGCTATAGCCCACCCGTTTTTGTGGCCTTTTTCCGCTCTTCGAACTTGGCGCCTCGGACTTCGGGCTGTTATTTTTTAGCGCGGCTTTGTCCGCGGCCTATTTTTAGCACACGGAGGCCGCTCGCAAAGTCTCGCCCCATTCCGAGTCCGGCGGACGAACTAGGCCAGCCCCACCCCCCAGGGCTATAGCCCACCCATTTTTGTGGCCTTTTCCCGTTGGAGGAACTTGGCGCCCCGGCCTTCGGGCAGTTATTTTTGGGTGCGGCTGTGCCCGCGGCCTATTTTTGACACACGGAGGTCGCTCGCGAAGTCTCACCCCATTCCGATTCTGGCGGACGAACTTGGCCAGCCCCACCCCCCAAGGCTATAGCCCACCCGTTTTTGTGTCCTTTTTCCGCTCTTCGAACTTGGCGCCCCGGACTTCGGGCTGTTATTTTTGGGTGCGGGTGTGCCCGCGGCCTATTTTTAGTAAACGGAGGCCGCTCGCAAAGTCTCTCCCCATTCCGAGTCCGGCGGACTAACTTGGCCAGCCCCACCCCCCAAGGCTATAGCCCACCCGTTTTTGTGGCCTTTTTCCGGATTTAACTTGACGTCCCGACCTTCGGGCGGTTATTTTTGGGCGCGGCTTTGCCCGCGGCCTATTTTTGGTACACAGAGGCTGCTCACAAAGTCTCGCCCCATTCTTTGTCCGGCGGACGGACTAGGCCAACCCCGCCCCCCAAGGCTATAGCCCACCCATTTTTGTGGCCTTTTTCCGCAGGACGAACTTGGCGTCCCGGACTTCGGCCGGTTATTTTTGGCCCAGCTATTCCCACGGCCTATTTTTGGCACACGGAGGTCGCTCGCAAATTCTCACCCCATTCTTAGTCCGGCGGACGAACTAGGCCAGCCCAACCCCCCAAGGCTATAGCCCAACTGTTTTTGTGGCCTTTTTCCGCTGGACGAAGTTGGCGCCCCGGCCTTCGGGCAGTTATTTTTGGGCGCGGCTGTGCCCAGGGCCTATTTTTGGTACACGGAGGCCGCTCGCAAAGTCCCATCCCATTCCGAGTCCGGCGGACGAACTTGGACAACCCCACCTCCCAAGGCTATAGCCCACCCGTTTTTGTGGCCTTTTTCCGCTGGACGAACTTCGCGCCCCGGCCTTCGGGGAGTTATTTTTGGGCGCGGCTGTGCCCAGGGCCTATTTTTGGCACACGGGAGGCCGCTCGCAAAGTCTCATCCCATTCCGAGTCCGGCGGACGAACTTGGACAACCCAACCTTTAAGGCTATAGCCCACCCGTTTTTGTGGCCTTTTTCCGCTGGACGAACTTGGCGCCCCGGCCTTCGGGCAGTTATTTTTGGGCGCGGCTGTGCCCAGGGCCTATTTTTGGTACACGGAGGCCGCTCGCAAAGTCTCATCCCATTCCGAGTCCGGCGGACGAACTTGGACAACCCCACCTCCCAAGGCTATAGCCCTCCCGTTTTTGTGGCCTTTTTCCGCTCTACGAACTTGGCGCCACGGCCTTCGGGCAGTTATTTTTGGGCGCGGCTGTGCCCTGGTCCTATTTTTGGTACACGGAGGCCGCTCTCAAAGTCTCTCCCCATTCCGAGTCCGGCGGATGAACTTGGCCAGTCCCACCCCCCAAGGCTATAGCCCACCCGTTTTTGTGGCCTTTTTCCGCTCTTCGAACTTGGCGCCTCGGACTTCGGGCTGTTATTTTTTAGCGCGGCTTTGTCCGCGGCCTATTTTTAGCACACGGAGGCCGCTCGCAAAGTCTCGCCCCATTCCGAGTCCGGCGGACGAACTAGGCCAGCCCCACCCCCCAGGGCTATAGCCCACCCATTTTTGTGGCCTTTTCCCGTTGGAGGAACTTGGCGCCCCGGCCTTCGGGCAGTTATTTTTGGGTGCGGCTGTGCCCGCGGCCTATTTTTGACACACGGAGGTCGCTCGCGAAGTCTCACCCCATTCCGATTCTGGCGGACGAACTTGGCCAGCCCCACCCCCCAAGGCTATAGCCCACCCGTTTTTGTGTCCTTTTTCCGCTCTTCGAACTTGGCGCCTCGGACTTCGCGCGGTTATTTTTGGGTGCGGGTTTGCCCGCGGCCTATTTTTAGTAAACGGAGGCCGCTCGCAAAGTCTCTCCCCATTCCGAGTCCGGCGGACTAACTTGGCCAGCCCCACCCCCCAAGGCTATAGCCCACCCGTTTTTGTGGCCTTTTTCCGCAGGACGAACTTGACGTCCCGACCTTCGGGCGGTTATTTTTGGGCGCGGCTTTGCCCGCGGCCTATTTTTGGTACACAGAGGCTGCTCACAAAGTCTCGCCCCATTCTTTGTCCGGCGGACGGACTAGGCCAACCCCGCCCCCCAAGGCTATAGCCCACCCATTTTTGTGGCCTTTTTCCGCAGGACGAACTTGGCGTCCCGGACTTCGGCCGGTTATTTTTGGCCCAGCTATTCCCACGGCCTATTTTTGGCACACGGAGGTCGCTCGCAAATTCTCACCCCATTCTTAGTCCGGCGGACGAACTAGGCCAGCCCAACCCCCCAAGGCTATAGCCCAACTGTTTTTGTGGCCTTTTTCCGCTGGACGAAGTTGGCGCCCCGGCCTTCGGGCTGTTATTTTTGGGCGCGGCTGTGCCCGCGGCCTATTTTTGGCACACGGTGGCCGCTCGCAATGTCTCGTCCAATTCCAAGTCCGGCGGACGAACTTGGCCAGCCCCACCCCCCAAGGCTATAGCCCACCCGTTTTTGTGGCCTTTTTCCGTTGGACGAAGTTGGCGCCCCGGCCTTCGGGCGGTTATTTTTGGGTGCGGCTGTACCCGCGGCCTATTTTTGGCACACGGAGGCCGTTCACAAAGTCTCGTCCCATTCCTAGGCCGGCGGACAAACTTGGGCAGCCCCACCCCCCAACGCTATAGCCCACCCGTTTTTGTGGCCTTTTTGCGCTGGACGAACTTGGCGACCCTGCCTTCGGGCGGTTATTTTTGGGCGCGGCTGTGCCCGCGGCCTATTTTCAGAACACGGAAGCTGCTCACAAAGTCTCACCCCATTCCGAGTCCGACGTACGAACTTCGCCAGCCCCACCCCCCAAGGCTATAGCCCACCCGTTTTTGTGGCCTTTTTCTGCTGGACGAACTAGGCGCCATGGCCTTCGGACAGTCATTTTTTGGCGCGGCTGTGACCGCGGCATATTTTTGGCACATGGCGGCTCCTCGCAAAGTCTCGTCCCATTCCGAGCCCGGGCGAGACAACCCGGGCCAGCCCCACCCCCAAGGCTATAGCCCACCCGTTTTTGTGGCCTTTTTCCGCTGGACGAACTTGGCGCGCCTGCTTTCGGGCTGTTATTTTTAGGCGTGGCTACGTCCGCGGCCTATTTTTGGCACACGGACACCGCTCGCAAAGTCTCATCCCATTCCGAGTCCGGCGGACGAACTTGGACAGCCCCACCCCCCAAGGCTGTAGCCCACCCGTTTTTGTGGCCTATTTCCGCTGGACGAACTAGGCGCCACGGCCTTCGGACAGTCATTTTTTGGCGCGGCTGTGACCGCGGCATATTTTTGGGCCACGGAGGTCGCTCGCAATGTCTCGTCCCATTCCAAGTCCGGCTGACGAACTTGGCCTGCCCCACCCCCGAAGGCTATAACCCGTCCGTTTTTATGGCCTTTTTCCGCTGGACGAACTTGGTTCCGCGGCCTTCGGGCGGTTATTTTTGGGTGTGGCTGTGCACGCGACCTACTTTTGGCACACGGGTGCCGCTCGCAATGTCTCGTCCCATTCCTAGGCCGGCGGACAAACTTGGGCAGCCCCACCCCCCAACGCTATAGCCCACCCGTTTTTGTGGCCTTTTTGCGGTGGACGAACTTGGCGACCCTGCCTTCGGGTGGTTATTTTTGGGCGTGGCTGTGCCTGCGGCCTATGTTTTGTACATGGAGGCCACTCGTAAAGTCTCGCCCCATTCCAAGTCCGGCGGACGAACTAGGCCAGCCCCACCCCCCAAGGCTATAGCCCACCCGTGTTTGTGGCCTTTTTCCGTTGGACGAACTTGGCGCCCCGTCCTTCAGGCGGTTCTTTTTGGGCGCGGCTGTGCCCTCGGCCTATTTTTGGCACACGGAGGCCGCTCGCAAAGTCTCAACCCATTCCGAGTCCGACGGACGAACTTGGCCAGCCCCAACCCCCAAGGCTATAGCCCACCCGTTTTTGTGGCCTTTTTGCGCTGGACGACCTTGGCGCACCGGCCTTCGGGCAGTTATTTTTGGGCGCGGCTGCACCCATGGCCTATTTTTGAGACACGGAGGCCGCTCGTAAAGTCTCGCCACATTCCAAGTCCGGCGGACGAACTAGGCCAGCCCCACCCCCCAAGGCTATAGCCCACCCGTGTTTGTGGCCTTTTTCCGTTGGACGAACTTGGCGCCCCGTCCTTCAGGCGGTTCTTTTTGGGCGCGGCTGTGCCCTCGGCCTATTTTTGGCACACGGAGGCCGCTCGCAAAGTCTCAACCCATTCCGAGTCCGACGGACGAACTTGGCCAGCCCCACCCCCCAAGGCTATAGCCCACCCGTTTTTGTGGCCTATTTCCGCTGGACGAACTTGGCGCCCCGGCCATCGTGCGGTTATTTTTGGGCGCGGCTGGGGCCGCGGCCTATTTTTGGCACATAGTGGCCTCGTCGAAATTCTCCACCCATTCCGCGTCCGGCGTACGAACTTGGGCATGCCCAACCCCCAAGGCTATAGCCCACCCGTTTTTGTGGCCTTTTTACGCTGGACGAACTTTGCGCCCCGGCCTTCGGGCGGATATTTTTGGGCGCGGCTGTGCCCGCGGCCTATTTTTAG
>JAUJEF010000368.1:85000-91000 GCA_030444885.1 Citrus sp. QX-2021 | reverse complement strand
GTAAAAATTGTAACAGGCGTGCCCGAAGCAATTCCGGTAATAGGATCGCCTTTGGTAGAGTTATTACGCGGAAGTGCTAGTGTGGGACAGTCCACTTTGACTCGTTTTTATAGTTTACACACTTTTGTATTACCTCTTCTTACTGCCGTATTTATGTTAATGCATTTCCTAATGATACGTAAACAAGGTATTTCTGGCCCTTTATAAAATTATACAAAATCTAGATTATAGCGATTTGTAATCAACCCTTTATCTTATTGCTTGGGGGAGGAACAATAATATTTCATTGCTACAAATATGGATTATTGACAAAGAATAAGACATGGAGTTGGAAATTTCCCCTCAACTCCATAATATTGGACTTTTTATTTGACATGAATGAAATGAATAGTTGACGGGAATTCTCCGAAGAGAAAATGGATTATGGGAGTGTGTGTGTGACTTGAACTATTGATTGGGCCGTGCAGAAATATTTCTTTAATCTGCTACATTGGAATTCGCGACCAAATGTGTCTTTGTTCCAACCGGCACCCCATAGAGAGGATAGGTTGGTTCGATTGAAAAGAATCTTTTCTATGATCAGCCCCAAGCATGCCGCGCATGAGCAGGCTCCGTAAGATCCAGTAGAATAAGCGATGTGGCATAATCTAGATTATGTTTTAGCTAGATTCTAGATTACTTACTTAATAGTATGGAAATGCATTCATTTCTTCTGCACCGATCCCGATTTATGATACTATCGGAGTGAAACAAGGGGTCTAAAGAAGAGCAGCGGCTAGACTATATTAGTAACAAGTAAATCCTTTGTACGCGAAAAAGAAAAATCTCAGCTCGATATTTTTTTTTTGTTGTTTTTGGATAAGGGTGAATCACAAGGGCTGAGACGACCCAGAAAGCTCTTGATCATGATCAATGACGACCCAGAAAGCTCTTGATCATGATCAATTTTGTAAGCCTACTTGGGTATGGAGCATACACCTGTAAGAACCGAATTCCTTGCAATTGATAGTTGCAACTTCGTAAAACGGAATCCGGTAATTTTACATATAGAATCATCCCGATATGCGTAAAATATAGATTTTCGAAAATCTATATTTCTTTTTTTATCTATTTATTTTTTTATATGTATCCTTTTAGTTTGGTTGATTCTTGCTCGAGCCGGATGATGAAAAATTATCATGTCCGGTTCTTTGGGGGGATGGATCTATAAGAATTCGCCTATCCCAATAACAAAAAACCTGACTTGAATGATCCTGTATTAAGGGCTAAGTTGGCTAAGGGTATGGGTCATAATTATTATGGAGAACCCGCATGGCCCAACGATCTTTTATATATTTTTCCAGTAGTAATTCTAGGTACTATTGCATGTACCGTAGGCTTAGCGGTTCTAGAACCATCAATGATTGGTGAACCCGCGGATCCATTTGCAACTCCTTTGGAAATCTTACCCGAATGGTATTTCTTTCCCGTATTTCAAATACTTCGTACAGTACCCAATAAGCTGTTGGGTGTTCTTTTAATGGTTTCAGTACCTACGGGATTATTAACAGTACCTTTTTTGGAAAATGTTAATAAATTCCAAAATCCATTTCGCCGTCCCGTAGCGACAACCGTCTTTTTGATTGGTACCGCAGTGGCCTTGTGCTTGGGTATTGGAGCAACATTACCTATTGAAAAATCCCTAACTTTAGGTCTTTTTTAAATTGATTCAATTATAAAATATCATGACGTGTGTATCTAGGGAGTAGTCACTTCAAAGTCAAAGTGAATTCTCCCTAGATACTTCTATTCAATTTAATTCCGGTCTGAATATATAGACGGGTCTAAAGGTGCAAAGCCATTTCAATTTTCGCGTTTTTTTTTTTTTTTTTTTTTTTTTTTATAAATAAAATAAAAATTTAAAAAAATTAAATTTATTTAAAAATTATTTTTTTTTTTTTTTTTAGGTAAATCAATTGTGAAATGCTTTTCTATTTCTTTTCTAGAATACTCATTATCTGCTTTACATCCTCTATGCGAAAGTGTTCAATTTTCATAAGGTCTTCTTGACGCGTATTCAAAAGGTCGAATAATGTATGTATATTGGACTTTTTGAGACAATTATAGATCCTGGGAGACATTTCTGATTGGTCAATAAAAATCGATTTCAATGCGATTTCTTTTTTCTTTTTCGTTAGTTTAGCCAATCTATCATGAAAAGTAAAAAAGGGTAAAGTAACCTTGTATTGATTGTTCTCTAAAGGTAAGTTTTCGTCTTCTGCCTGGAGAAAGGGAATAAATAAATCAATCAAACTCCGGGAGGCTTCACGAAGTGCTTCTTTAGGAGTTAAACTTCCGTTTGTCCATATTTCTAGAAAAAGGATCTCTTGTTTTTCATTGCCATTCCCATAAGACTGAATACTATGATTCGCATTTCGAACAGGCATGAATACAGCATCGATAGGATAACAATTTCCGTCTTGAAAGGTATTTGGCGTTTTTCTATTATATCCTCGACTCCTCTCGATTTGTAATCCAATAGACAAATCAATTGGTTCTGTTAGGCTAGCTATGTGCTGCGTATTATCAACGATTTCCACAGAAGGCGGCAAGAGGATGTCTTGAGCAGTTACATATCCCGGGCCTTTGACACAAATAAGCGCGTCACAAGTTCCATAAAGATTACTTCTCAATACAATATCTTTCAAATTCATTAAAATTTCATGTACCGATTCTTGAATACCCACTATGGTAGAATATTCGTGTGGGATTTTCTCAGATTTTGCGCGTGTAATACATGTTCCTTCTATTTCTCCAAGCAAAACTCTTCGCATCGCAATGCCTATTGTGTCGGCTTGACCTTTCATAAGTGGAGACAAAATAAAGCGCCCATAATAAAGACGCTTACTGTCTGCTCTTGATTCAACACACTTCCACTGCAGTGTCCGAGTAGATACTTTTACTTTCTCTCGAACCATAGTAATATTATTTGTCAGATCATTGAGTCATTTATTTCTCTTGAAATCTCTTCAATGTTTATTTCTACACCCGTCTTTTTTTAGGGGGTCTGCAACCATTGTGTGGCATAGGGGTTACATCCCGTACGAAATTTAAAAGGATACCGCTTCTACGAATAGCTCGTAATGCCGCATCTCTTCCGAGACCAGGACCCTTTATCATGACTTCTGCTCGTTGCATACCTTGATCCGCTACTGCTCGAATAGCATTTCCTGCTGCGGTTTGAGCAGCAAAAGGCGTACCTCTTCTTGTACCCCTGAATCCACAAGTACCGGCCGAGGACCAAGAAATTACCCGACCCCGGACATCTGTAACAGTCACAATGGTGTTGTTGTTGAAACTTGCTTGAACATGAATAACGCCCTTTGGTATTCGACGTCCACTTTTACGTGAACCGATCCGTCCCGGCCTACGTGAACCACTTCGTGGTGGAGATTTTGCCATATTTGATCATTTCATAAATATAAGTCAGAGATATATGGATATATCCATTTCATGTCAAAACCGATCTTTTATGTTGATTTGTTCATCGGTTACTTTCTAAACTTTTCGAAAGATTATCCTTGTCTTTGTTTATGTCTCGGGTTGGAACAAATTACTATAATCCGTCCCCTCCTGCGGATCAGTCGACATTTTTCACAAATTTTACGAACTGAAGCCCTTATTTTCATAATTGTTATTCCTTAAATGAATTTCGAATCTACTTATTGGAAGTTGGAAGAAAATAAGTTTCTTGAAATTTTTGAACCGCGATTTGTATCCCCCTGAAAGGAATGTTGAAAAATCACCTAATCACTCAAATCCTTTTGTGTAGTCTATATATTATTATTATATCCTCCAGTTGAATCTGAATCATAACGACTTCCTTCAATTTTGCCTCTAGCCACCGGGAGTAGATGTAGAAAAACGGGTCGCATCCCTCCTGAAACATAATCTAGAATCTTACTTCGCTCTCTAAACTATCTAAAAGAACCCGGAGCATACCTTTGGTAAGTTATTCGGTAATTAAACCTCGAGGAATCCTCTTTTTTTTTTTTTTTTCTCACTACTTAAAAGTAAGCTCCAAATACACTTCGGATAGCAGAATAATTACCATATATAACACAAAATTTCTCCACCGATTCTTTCCATTCTAGCCGCTCTGTCTTTCATTATACCCCGAGTAGAGAGAGAGAATTACAATCCCCATCCCATCTAAAATTCTAGGAATTCGTCGATAGTTAAAATAGATTCGTAGACCGGGTCGACTGATTCGTTTTAAATTTAAAATGGGTCTATACGGCCCTTTCCTATTCCTTCGATGTCGTAGGGTTAAAACCAAAAACTCTTTTGTGTTTTTGTTTTCCACGAGTTTCCTTGCGTTTTCGATAAAACCCTCTCGCAAAAGGATTTTAACAACGTTTTCGGTGATGTTAGTAGATGCTATTCGAACCGTTCCCTTTCTATTCATGTCAGCATTTCGTATAGAAGTTATTATGTCAGCAATAGTGTCCTTGCCCATGATAAACTGAAAATTTTGTTGCTTCCAAATTTTGATATAATCAACATGTTCTTTTTTTTATGAAAATTATTAAAAGTATATGCGTGAGACATACTCTACTAAATTTTGATTTATCTATTTTATTTTCTTTCATACTATCACTATATCGCGGTCCCCTCTTATAATACTTCAGGTGCTAATGAAACTATTTTAGTAAAATTCAACTGTCTCAATTCCCGGGCGATCGCACCAAAAACTCGAGTTCCCTTTGGATTTCCTTCGTGATCAATGACAACTGCAGCATTGTCATCGTACCGTATTATCATACCGTTATCACGTCGGAGTTCTTTACAAGTACGTACAATTACAGCTCTGATCACTTCTGATCTTTCTAGAGGCGTATTGGGTACTGCTTCCTTGATCACAGCAACAATAACGTCACCAATATGAGCATATCTACGATTACTGGCTCCTATGATTCGAATACACATCAATTCTCGGGCACCGCTATTGTCTGCTACATTCAAATGGGTTTGAGGTTGAATCATATCGTTTTTTGAGTCCGTTTTTTTAATGTTTAATTTAAAGTAAAGCACTGAAAGGACGAAGTAAAAAAAAAAGAAAAAAAAAAAAAAAGGGAAGACCCGCATTTTTTATACCCAAGATTTATTTCCTTTGTTTCGACATTCCTATCCCGAAATAATGAATTGAGTTCTTATAGGCATTTTGGACGCCGCTATTGAAATAGCCTTTCGAGCTATATTTTCAGCTACTCCACTCATTTCATAAAGTATTCTACCCGGTTTAACGACGGCTACCCAATATTCGGGGGATCCTTTACCGGACCCCATACGGGTTTCCGTGGGTCTTAGTGTAACTGGTTTGTCTGGAAAGATACGTACCCATATTTTTCCACCGCGCCGTACATTTCGTGTCATTGCGCGGCGCCCCGCTTCGATTTGTCTAGATGTGATCCAAGCGGGTTCAAGTGCTTGAAGAGCATATCTGCCGAAACAAATATGATTACCTCGATAAGATATCCCTTTCATTCTTCCTCTATGTTGTTTACGGAATCTTGTTCTTTTGGGGTTATAATTGATGGTTCTTTCTCAATGCCATCTCTACTACAGAACTGGACATGAGAGTTTCTTCTCATCCACCTCTCGAATGAAAGGACTAAAAACGATTTTATCAAGATATAGGGGAATTTAATGAATAATATACTGAAGCATAGGATTTTTTGAAAGTTCATCTAATTAATCTATTCTAAATTTGTATATCTTGTTTAGATATAGAATTGAAACATTTATGTTCTATTTATAGATAATCTCAATGTCTTTTTTTTTTATCGTTATAACAAATCTTTATTTTGTTTTGCCCTTTACCATATCGGATCGATCAAAATGAATCAATCCAATAAAATCAAAAAATAAACCTTTCGCGGGCGAATATTTACTCTTTCAATATCTATTTCAGTTGTAGGGTTAGTTCATGACCTCTACGAATAAAAGAATAGTTTAGTT
>JAUJEF010000368.1:37500-55000 GCA_030444885.1 Citrus sp. QX-2021 | reverse complement strand
GAATACTAAGAAGTTCTATGTTAGTAATCCAATCGATTCTTAGAAAATATATTGTATTACCGTTATTGATAATAGCTAAAAATGTGGTTCGCATACTATTATTCCAAGATCCCGAGTGGTCCGAGGATTTTAAGGATTGGAATCGTGAAATTTATGTTAAATGCACTTATAGTGGTGTTAATTTATCTGAAACAGAATTTCCGAAAAACTGGTTAATAGAAGGTATTCAGCTAAAGATCCTATTCCCCTTTCACCTGAAACCCTGGCACGGATCTACGATACAATCCTCTCATAAAGATCCAAAAAGTGAACACGAAACTGATTTTTGTTTTTTAACAATTTTGGGGCTGGAAACTGACATGCCGTTCGGTTCTCCCCAAAAACGACGTTCCTTTTTTGAACCCATTTTTAAAGAACTAAAAAAAAAAATTAGAAAATTGAAAACTAAGTCTTTTATAGTTTTAAGGGATTTTAAAGAAGGAAAAATAAAAGAACTTTCAAAAATAAACTTGAGAGAAATCGAGAAATTGAGGGAAACTCAAAAAAATTCGATAATCAGTAAGCAGATGATTCACGAACCGTCTATTGAAATTTCATCTATGGATTGGACGAAATTATCCCGGACTGAAAAAAAAATGAAAGATCTGACTAATAGAACAAGCAGAATCAGAAATAAAATATATAAAATTACAAAAGAAAAGAAAAAAGGATCGCTAACTCAAGAAACAAATATTAGTTCGAACAAACCAACTTATTCTGTTAAAATATTAGACCCATCAAAAAGGATTTGGCGGATATTAAAAAAAAAAAAAGAAACGCTCGATTAATCCGTAAATCCTATTTGTTTCTAAAATTTGGCATTGAAAAGATATACAGAAATATTTTTATATCTACCCTTACTATTCCAAGAATCAATACAAAACCTTTTCGTGAATCAACAAGAAAACAAATGAAAATTATTGAGAAAAACATCCACAATAATGAAGCAAATCCCGAAAGAATTAATAAAACAAATAAAAATAGAATTATTTCGACTATCCAAAAATCGATTTCTAAGACTAGTAATAAGAATTCAAAGATTTCTTGTAATTTATTGTCTTTTTCACAATCACAAGCATATGTATTTTACAAATTATTACAAGTCCCAATTTTGAACTTTTATAATTTAAGACCCGTTCTTCAATATCACGGAACATCTCTATTTCTTAAGAATGAAATAAAAGATTTTTTTGAAAAACACGGAATCTTTAATTACCAATTAAGACATAAACCCCTTTGGAATTTTGGAAGGAATACACGAAAACACTGTTTAAGCGGGCATTATCAATATGATTTATCTCGGATTAAATGGGCTAGATTAGTACCACAAGAATGGCGAAATAGAGCCAATCAACACTGTATGGCTCAAAATAAAGATTTAATTAAAAGAGATTCGTATGAAAAAAATGGATTAACTCATTACGAAAAACAACATTTTTTTGAAGCAGACCTATTACGTAATCAAAAATCGAATTTTAAAAAACACTATAGATATGATCTTTTATCATATAAATCGCTTAATTATGAAGATAAGAAAGACTCGTATATTGATAGATCACTAGTCCAAGTAAATAATAAAGAAGAGTATTATTCTAATTACAATAGAAAGAAAGTAAAATTGTTGGCTATGTTGGGAAGTATCTCTATCAATAATTATATAGGGGAAGATTATATTATGGATATGGAAAAATTCTTGTATAGAAAATATTTTGATTGGAGAATTCTTAATTTTTGTCTTAGAAATAAGGCCAATATGGAAGCCTGGGTTGATATGGATACTGGTACCAGCAGTAATCAAAATACTAGGATTGGGTCCAATAATTATCAAAAAATTAATGCAATTAATAACAGAGTCCCCTTTTATCTTCTTACAATTCATCAAGATGAAGAAATTAACCCATCCACTCAAAAGGGGTTCTTTTGTGATTGGATGGGAATGAATGAAGAAATACTAAGTTGTCCTATATCAAACCCAGAATCTTGGTTCTTCCCAGAATTTGTACTACTTTTTAATGCATATAGAACGAAACCCTGGATTATACCAATCAAATTACTTCTTTTCAATTTTAATGGAAATAGTAAGAAAAAATAGAAATAGTAAGAAAAATAGAACCGGAAAGAAAGAGGCGGATCTTTTTATATCACCTACTCAAAAAGAATATTTTGAATTATCGAATCAAAGTAAAGAAGAAAACGAACTCGCAGACCAAGGAACTCCGAGATCGGATGCACAAAAGCAAGTAATTCTTGGATCAGTTCTCTCAAACCAAGAAAAAGATGGTGAAGAAAATTATACGGGATCGGACATGAAAACCCGTATAAAGAAAAAGCAATCCAAAAGAGAAACCGAAGTACAGCTCGATTTATTCCTAAAAAAAAAGATATTTGTGTTTGCAGTTGCGATGGAGGGGTGCTGTTTCTTTCAGATAAAAAATACTCAATGATATGAAAGTATATTGTCAGCTGGTTCGACTAATAAATCCTAGCGACGTTACTATAGCCTCTATTCAAGGGGGAGAAATGAGTCTGCCTATTTTGATCACTAAGAAGAATTTTGCTCTTAAAGAATTGACGAAAGGGGGAATGCTTATTATCGAACCCCGTCGTTTGTCTGTAAAAAATGATGGACAATTTTTTCTATATCAAATCGTAGGTATTGCATTGGTTCATAAGAATAAGCGCAAAATTACTAAAAGATACCAAGAAAAGGGCTATGTTGATAAAAAAGATTTTGATGAATTCATTGCAAAACATCAAAAAATGACTGGAAATAGAAACAAAAATCATTATGATTTGCTTGTTCCTGAAACTATTTTACTCCCTAAACGTCGTAGAGAATTAAGAACCCTAATTTGTTTCAATTCGAAGAATCAAAATGGTATGCAGAAAAATCCATCCAGTATTTTTTAATAACGGAAAGGGCGGCGGCCGCGTTTTGGATAAAAACAAAAATCTTGCTCGAGAGAAAAATCAACTAATTCAATTAAAGTTCTTTATTTGGGCCAATTCTCGATTAGAAGATTTAATTTGTATGAATCGGTATTGGTTTAATACCAATAATGGGAGTCGTTTCAGTATGGTAAGGGTCCATATGTATCCACGATTGAAAATTCGTTAATAGTGTGCTTTTCCTATCTATCATGTCCCATTTTGGGATATGAAAACAAAGAAATGTATACATGTCTTGTCTTCCATTCCAGTCTGATACAAGATACCAAATTAATGGCGAACATTTTAATTAGATCCATAAATGAATCAAGAAACTATTTTTTTCGGTCCAAATTTTTCTCTTTTGCCGAAATATCCATCCTTTTAGATGCCTAATCAAATTGAAAATTGGATTGATTATTGATATTGATTTTCTAGCAAGTTCATAACGAACTTAAGATTATTGTGTATATCAAATTGAAGTAACTAGTATTATTATTACTGATCAGTAAAATTCATCTTAAATTAGGAATGGGTAGGGTTTTATTTTTATGGTAAAAAATGCTTTGATCTCATTTAGGGTTCTAGTAAAAAAATAAAAAAACAGCGGATCGGTTGAATTTCAAGTATTTCGTTTCACCAACAAGATCCGGAGACTTACTTCACATTTAGAATTGCACAGAAAAGACTATTCATCTCAAAGGGGTCTACGTAAAATTTTGGAAAAACGCCAACGTCTACTAGCTTATTTGTCAAAGAAAAATAGAGTACGTTATAAAGAATTAATTAGTAAGTTGAATATCCGGGAGTCAAAAAATCGTTAATTTGAAATTTGAAAAACAATTTCGAATTATTTGATTTTGACTGTTGATGAACTTCTTGTTGTTTTCAACAATTCATGTAAGAATGAATCGAGGAAAAACCTATGAGTATACTAGCTACAGAAAAAGAAAAATAATTTATGATAGTCAATATGGGACCTCACCACCCGTCAATGCATGGGGTTCTTCGTCTCATCGTTACTCTAGACGGTGAAGATGTTATTGACTGTGAACCCATATTGGGTTATTTACACAGAGGGATGGAAAAAATTGCGGAAAACCGAACAATTATACAATATCTGCCTTATGTAACCCGTTGGGATTATTTAGCTACTATGTTCACAGAAGCAATAACTGTAAATGGACCAGAACAGTTGGGAAATATTCGCGTACCTAAAAGGGCCAGCTATATCAGAGTAATTATGTTGGAGTTGAGTCGTATAGCTTCCCATCTGTTATGGCTTGGCCCTTTTATGGCAGATATTGGTGCACAGACTCCTTTCTTCTATATTTTCAGAGAAAGAGAATTAGTATATGATCTGTTCGAAGCTGCCACCGGTATGAGAATGATGCATAATTATTTTCGTATCGGAGGAGTAGCAGCTGATTTACCCTATGGTTGGATAGATAAATGTTTGGATTTCTGCGATTATTTTTTAACAGGGGTTGCTGAATATCAAAAACTTATTACGCGAAACCCCATTTTTTTAGAACGAGTTGAAGGAGTAGGCATTATTGGTGGAGAAGAAGCAATAAATTGGGGTTTATCAGGACCAATGCTACGAGCGTCTGGAATAGAATGGGATCTTCGTAAAGTTGATCATTATGAGTGTTATGACGAATTTGATTGGGAAGTCCAGTGGCAAAAAGAAGGGGATTCCTTAGCTCGTTATTTAGTCCGAATCGGTGAAATGACGGAATCTGTAAAAATTATTCAACAGGCTTTAGAAGGAATTCCGGGAGGCCCCTATGAAAATTTAGAAATCCGCTGCTTTGATAGAGAAAGCGATCCAGAACGGAATGATTTTGAAAATCGATTCATTAGTAAAAAGCCTTCTCCTACCTTTGAATTGACAAAACAAGAACTTTATGCGAGAGTAGAAGCCCCAAAAGGAGAATTGGGAATTTTTCTGATAGGGGATCAAAGTGGGTTTCCTTGGAGATGGAAAATTCGCCCACCGGGTTTTATCAATTTGCAAATTCTTCCTCAGTTAGTTAAAAGAATGAAATTGGCTGATATTATGACGATATTAGGTAGTATAGATATCATTATGGGGGAAGTTGATCGTTGAAATGATAATTGCTACACCCGAAGTACAAGATATCAATTCTTTTTCCCGATTGGAATCCCTACAAGAGGTCTATGGGATCCTATGGGTGCTTGCCCCTATTTCGATTTATGTATTGGCAATCACAATCGGTGTCCTAGTAATTGTGTGGTTAGAAAGAGAAATATCTGCAGGAATACAACAGCGTATTGGGCCTGAATACGCCAGCCCTTTGGGAATTCTTCAAGCTTTAGCCGATGGGACAAAACTCCTTTTCAAAGAAAACCTTCTTCCATCTAGAGGAAATAGTAGTTTATTCAGTATTGGTCCATCTATAGCAGTCATAGCAATTCTACTAAGTTATTCAGTAATTCCTTTTAGTTATAACCTTGTTTTAGCTGACCTCAATATCGGTATTTTTTTATGGATTGCCATTTCAAGTATTGCCCCGATTGGACTTCTTATGTCAGGATATGGATCAAATAATAAATATTCCTTTTTAGGTGGTCTGCGAGCTGCTGCTCAATCGATTAGTTATGAAATACCATTAACTTTATGTGTTTTATCAATATCTCTACGTGTGATTCGCTAAAACCTAAGCTTTTCGTTCTATAAAAAAAAAAAAGAACTTGAATAGAAATCCTCATTTTTTTATTCATTTATTGACTCTTTAGGTTAATAAAAGAAATTAGATAGTTATATATGAGTGAAAGAAAACACCTTCGAAATTCGCAGTAAACGTGGATTAAGTCTCATTTCCTATGTACAAGCGTTAAGGATAAGTAAACAAAAGTAAAAGTGGAGGAAGCCCTTACCCCAAGACAGGTCGATTGATCATCCTAGCTTGAAGCGGGCGGGCTTAAAAGACCAACCCTATAGAATTTTCATTTACATTTTTCATTATATATTGTATGTATTACAATATATATTAGATATATTAGGGGGGTTGAATAGGGGGTTGAAAACGCAAAGCGGGGGGATAGGAAGGAACACCAAAATACACACAACGGGTTAGTAATGTAGATTATGTCAATTATCTAAAAGGATACTTCTACATAACATAAAAGAATACTAATTGGGGCTTTAAGTTGGTAGAAACGATCAGGCAGTACTCCCCACAATTCCGATCCAGAGCATGCTCCTATCCGCCAGTTAAAGAAATAACTATCAGGAACGAAATAATCCTTTACCCCCTTTTAAGCCCCATTTTCTCTCAGAAAGAAGAAGAGGAACAAAAAAATAGAAAAAAAAAAAAAAAAATACAATTACAATAAAAAATAGAAAAAATACAATTACAATCTAAAAGAATCCTTTCTTTCATATATTGATAGAAATCAAATTCGTGTCATGATTCATGAACTAGTGTAATGGCGAATTCTTTTTCGTAATCGAAAATAAAAGGATGGGTTGAAATATCGAGTGATATTTCTACAAGAGTATTTTATTGAAGGGTTGATTAAGTTATTACTCAACACAGAAAATTTGAAATTCGTAAAGGATGAGATTAATTCAGAAATACTGTTTTTTTATCCTTAGAGCAGACAGAATTCCAGTGGTATAATTGGGGATCCTCCGCTAGATTTTGACTTTATCCATCCTATAACCATATCAAAATCAAAATAACTAATACCGGTCCGGTCCTTACATTTATTTGTGGCCCTGAGGAGCCGTATGAGGTGAAAATCTCATGTACGGTTTTGTAATAGCGATGGAAACCGTAATGTTACCACCGACTATGATTATCTAACAGTTTAAGTACAGTTGATATAGTTGGGGCGCAATCAAAATATGGTTTTTGGGGGTGGAATTTGTGGCGTCAACCTATAGGGTTTATCGTTTTTCTAATTTCTTTCGGAATGCCCCTAGCGGAATGCGAGAGATTACCTTTTGATTTACCAGAAGCGGAAGAAGAATTAGTAGCCGGTTATCAAACCGAATATTCAGGAATCAAATTTGGTTTATTTTACGTTGCTTCCTATCTAAATCTACTAGTTTCCTCATTATTTGTAACAGTTCTTTACTTGGGAGGTTCGAATCTTTCCATTCCATACATATTTGTTCCTGGGCTGGTTGAAATAAATAAAGCGGATGGAATCTTTGGAACGACAATTGGTATCTTTATTACATTAGCTAAAACTTATTTGTTCTTGTTCATTCCTATTGCAACAAGGTGGACTTTACCGAGACTAAGAATGGACCAACTATTAAATCTTGGCTGGAAATTTCTTTTACCTATTTCTCTCGGTAATCTATTATTAACAACTTCTTCCCAACTCCTTTCGCTATAAAGATAAAGAAAAAAAAGGAATACAATATTCGCTACTTGTCTCAAAAAATAGAAAGAAATAAACTCAAAACAACATTCATAGATATTCACAATATGTTCCCTATGGTAACCGGTTTCATGAATTATGGTCAACAAACAATACGAGCTGCAAGGTACATTGGTCAAAGTTTCATGATTACTTTATCCCAAGCAAATCGTTTACCTGTAACTATTCAATATCCTTATGAAAAATTAATCCCATCAGAGCGTTTTCGTGGTCGAATCCATTTTGAATTTGATAAATGTATTGCTTGTGAAGTATGCGTTCGGGTATGTCCTATAGATCTGCCTGTTGTTGATTGGAAATTTGAAACAGATATTCGAAAGAAACGATTGCTTAATTACAGTATTGATTTTGGAATTTGTATTTTTTGTGGTAACTGCGTTGAGTATTGTCCAACAAATTGTTTATCAATGACTGAAGAATATGAACTTGCGACTTACGACCGTCACGAATTGAATTATAATCAAATTGCTTTAGGTCGTTTACCAATGTCAGTAATTGACGATTTTACAATTCGAACAGTCTTGAATTCGCCTCGCCTCAACGAAAAAACGTCTAAACCTTTTTAATTTCGAATTACTAAGGTTCAGTTTTGGTATAGTTGGTATAAAGGGATAAGGTTGTTTTTTTGCTTGGTCAATAACTCCAAATCCCAACTTTTGATTGGTTGATGAGAAGTACAACTACATTTGTATTGAAATGAAATGATATATAGACAGAAGCTTTTTCGAACTATATAGCTTCAATTTCAAATTGGCATTTAGAATAACGAAAAGAACAAAATTGATCCCAGAACAGTATCCGCATCAATTCCCACTTAGTAGATTCTAATTTCATTGAATTGGAATTGAGAATGTCTCATAAATAATTTTTCCTGGTCGGCTCAATAAGGTCATGAAAAAGATTTCGATTTATTTATCTCCTATTTTAATATAATGGATTTGCCTGGACCAATACACGATTTTCTTTTAGTTTTTCTGGGATCGGGTCTTATATTAGGAGGTCTGGGAGTGGTATTATTTACCAACCCAATTTATTCTGCCTTTTCCTTGGGATTGGTTCTTGTTTGTATATCATTATTCTATATTCTATCAAATTCCCATTTTGTAGCTGCCGCGCAACTCCTTATTTACGTGGGAGCTGTAAATGTTTTAATCATATTTGCTGTAATGTTCATGAACGGCTCAGACTATTCCAAAGATTTTCAGTTGAATCTTTGGACTATTGGCGATGGTCTTACTTCTCTGGTTTGTACAAGTATTTTTTTTTTCGCTAATCACTACTATTCTCGATACATCGTGGTACGGGATTATTTGGACTACACGAGCCAACCAGATTATTGAACAAGATTTGATAAGTAATAGTCAACAAATTGGAATTCATTTATCAACAGACTTTTTTCTTCCATTTGAACTCGTTTCAATAATTCTTTTAGTTGCTTTAATAGGTGCAATTGCCGTGGCGCGTCAATAACAAATCTTTATAACTAGGAACAGCAATCCCAATTCTACTTTTTATGTGTTATCACATTCATTATGTGTTATCACATTCATTTCCCTTAAATTCTTGTAAAGTATAGTTGAATACTATTCACAGATCAATAGAAAATCAAAATAGAATTTTTTTTATTCGATCTATTACCAAATAGATTCTTTTGTTCCGTACCTGGTATATTCTAAACAACCAAATCGCTTGCATTATTATTATTGTTCAGATTGAAATGAATCGAAATTGGTACGGAGTTGGTTAATGATGCTCGAGCATGTACTTGTTTTGAGTGCCTATTTATTTTCGATTGGCATCTATGGCTTGATTACGAGCCGAAATATGGTTCGGGCCTTGATGTGCCTTGAACTTATACTAAATGCAGTTAATATCAATTTTGTAACATTCTCTGATTTTTTTTTTGATAGTCGAAAAGGAGATATTTTTTCAATTTTTGTTATAGCTATTGCAGCCGCTGAAGCAGCTATCGGATCAGCTATTGTTTCGTCAATTTATCGTAACAGAAAATCGACGCGTATCAATCAATCGACTTTGTTGAATAAGTAGTATTTATAAATCATAATATTCCTAAATTCAATTTAGGATATCTAATATGCCCTAATTTCGATCCTGTTTGTGAAACTGTAAGAAATCAAAGTATCTTTGTTCCCTTGATCCAGAAGTGGATTAATTAGCAAAATTCTGGTAAATCATTGATTCATCTGGTGTTTAAATATGACATTTCAAAATTGACTAGATCGAAAATTAAAAAGTTCAAAACAAAAATAGATAGATCCAATGTCACATTCAGTAAAGATTTATGATACATGTATAGGGTGTACTCAATGTGTACGAGCTTGCCCCACGGATGTATTAGAAATGATACCTTGGGACGGATGTAAAGCAAAGCAAATTGCTTCTGCTCCAAGAACAGAGGACTGTGTTGGTTGTAAGCGATGTGAATCCGCCTGTCCAACGGATTTCTTGAGTGTTCGAGTTTATTTATGGCATGAAACAACCCGAAGCATGGGTCTAGCTTATTGATATTGATACGTTCCCGAAAAACCCACTTGAATCCGTTTTGAATACAGTTTTTTTTTTTTTTTTACCGATTACCGACAAAAACCCGTACTCGAAAAAGAAAAAAAACAAAATACGAATATATTCTATTTTCGAGTTTCGAGCACGGGTTTTTCTGGGCCAAGTGTATCTTGTCTTTACCACGAATTATTTTCCTTGGTTAACACTAATTGTAGTTTTTCCGATAGCCGCGGGTTCTTTAATTTTTTTTCTCCCTCATAGAGGAAATAAGGTGACTAGAGGATATACAATATATATATGTGTCTTAGAACTCCTTCTAACGACCTATGCATTCTGTTATAATTTCCAATTGGACGATCCATTAATCCAGCTGGCAGAGGATTATAAATGGATATTTTTTTTTTGTTTGAGTTTGACTGGCGATTGGGAATAGATGGACTTTCCATAGGACCCATTTTACTGACGGGATGTATCACCACTTTAGCTACTTTAGCGGCTCGGCCAGTTACTCTGAATTCCCGACTATTCCACTTCCTGATGTTAGCGATGTACAGCGGTCAAATAGGATCATTTTCTTCTCGGGACCTTTACTTTTTTTCATCATGTGGGAATTAGAATTAATTCCCGTTTATCTACTTCTGGCCGTGTGGGGTGGAAAGAAACGCCTTTATTCAGCCACAAAATTTATTTTGTACACGGCAGGAGGCTCCGTTTTTCTTTTAATAGGAGTTTTGGGTATCGGTTTATATGGTTCCAATGAACCAACATTAAATTTGGAAACATTAGTTAATCGGTCGTATCCTGTGGCACTGGAAATAATATTCTATATTTGATTTTTTATTGCTTTTGCTGTCAAATTGCCGATTATACCCTTTCATACGTGGTTACCAGACACCCACGGAGAGGCACATTACAGTACTTGTATGCTTCTAGCCGGAATCTTATTAAAAATGGGAGCATATGGGTTGATTCGAATCAATATGGAACTATTACCGCACGCTCATTCTATATTTTCCCCCTGGTTCATGATAGTAGGTACCGTGCAAATAATTTATGCAGCTTCAACATCTCCCGGCCAACGGAAAAAAATAAGAATAGCCTATTCCTCTGTATCTCATATGGGTTTCATAATTCTAGGAATAGGCTCGATAACCGATATAGGTCTCAATGGAGCCGTTTTACAAATAATTTCTCATGGGTTGATTAGTGCTGCACTTTTTTTCTTGGCAGGAACGAGTTATGATAGAATACGTTTTGCTTATCTAGACGAAATGGGCGGACTAGCTATACCAATTCCAAAGATCTTCACGCTATTCAGTATCTTATCGATGGCCTCCCTTGCATTACCCGGCATGAGTGGTTTTGTTGCAGAATTGATAGTATTTTTTGGAATAATTACCAGCCAAAAATTTTTTTTAATGCCAAAAATAGTAATCACTTTTGTAATGGCAATTGGAATGATATTAACTCCTATTTATTCATTATCTATGTTACGGCAAATGTTCTATGGGTACAAGCTATTTAATGCCCCAAACTCTTATTTTTTGATTCTGGACCACGGGAGTTATTTGTTTTGATCTCGATTCTTCTACCCGTAATAGGTATTGGTATTTATCCCGATTTCGTTCTCTCACTATCAGCGGACAAGGCCGAAGCTATTATATCGAATTTTTTTTTGTAGATAGTTTTCATGACTAAAAAAAATCAAAAAGAAATCCCATGATTTTAAAAAGAGTTCGTTATCCAATGAACAAAGAAATCCTTTTTCTTCTCTTACTCTTAAGTTTAAATAAAAAGAAGAAGTAAAATAATTGAAATTCAATTTTTTAATTTAAATTAAATTGTGACCAACTGCCAAAGGCATTTGTAAGAACCTTTTGAATCGCCGCACTGCTTGATTCAAAAGGTTCTCGGCATCTTACACTAACACCAAGTTTCGTTTCGATCTCCGCGCTGTCCTATGTTTGTATTCATCAAACCCTTTCTTCAATTCAAATAATAGGTGTTAATTAAATGAACCATAACTATGTAACCCTATTCCTAATAGATTGACTCCGAAATAGCATATCCAAATTATAAAAAAGCCCATAGAAGCCACAATTGCGGAATTTACACCTTCCCATTTTGTATTTGTTCGAGTATGTAAATAAATCCCGAATATCGTCCAAGTAATAAATGCCCAAGTTTCTTTTGGATCCCAATTCCAATAAGACCCCCACGCCTCATTAGCCCATACTGCTCCCGAAAGAATACCTGTGGTTAAAAAGATAAATCCTAAACTAATAATACGATAACTCCAACGATCCAATTGTTGAATCACTTGATACCTGTAATAATTTCTAGCGGAAAAACTATTTAGAAAAACATGCTTTTTTTCGTTCATGTATTGGATTTCACTGAAACAAAATGACCCATTTACATTTACAAAATTTTTCTTTTCAAAAAAAGCCTTATCACTTTTCGAAATGTAATGACTAGAAGAGCCGTGGATAAAAATGATCCACATAAAAGAGCTGCATAGCCCAATACCATCATACTTACGTGCATCATTAACCACTGGACTTGGAGAGCGGGTACTAATATTCTGGATTGATGCATTTTGGTTAAAAAACCCGAAGTCGCAAAGCCTTGGGTAAAAAAAGCACTTGGTGCCGTTATAGCGCTTAAATGATTTTGATTATTTTTAAAATCAAAAATCTTATGAATAATAGATAAACTCCATGAAAGAAAGATTAATGATTCATATAAATCACTTAATGGGAAATGTCTCGAGTAAACCCAACGGGTGATTAATAATCCTGTTAGACAGAAAGCGGTAGCTGTCATCCCCCTTTCTGATGAAGCATATAGCCCTATGATTTCATCGACTAAGAAGGTTATTAAATAAATTGGAATTCCAATTGAAACGACCGAAAAGGATATATGCGTTAATATACGCTCCAAAGTTGAAAATATCTTAAAAAAAAAAAATGAAAAGCGAGAATACCTCAAATATACAGAATGGAAATCATAAATTAAATTCCTTTTTTGACTTTTTTTTGTATATCTTTTTACAGATGCTATGCCGCCACTCGGACTCGAACCGAGATGCTCTAGCACTGCTTCCTAAGAGCAGCGTGTCTACCGATTTCACCATAGCGGCTTGCTCGAAATCATAATACCCTATTATTAGTCAATCGTCGAGATTGAAAGAGTCTATTTCAATGGATTTTTATTCATCAATTTGAAATTTGAATGCTTACTAAAAACAAAAAACATTGAAAGGGCTATTTAAAGATTCCGCCCCTTCTTTTGTTGTTGTATTTAATTATTTAAGGTTTCAGTTTTATTTAACTTAACTTTCATAGTTTCTTCTTTGATAAACTAGAACCTTGTAACGGCTGTAACTAAATAGTTCTAACTTCACTCCAGGGAACAACTCAAAAAGGGTTTCTTTCTTTTTTTTTTTTTTCATTTTTTAGAACTTTTGTGTTTGTGTTGTCGTAATTTTAGGTTTTTTTTTTTTCACTATTAATTTGTCCTAGGATTGATCAAATCAATTAGGTATTGGGCTGCACGTATTAGAGAAAAAAAAAAAAAAAAATTCGATAAAAAAGTCTTTCTAAATTCGAATTAGAAAAATATATATATTTTGATGGAGCCCCCCCTCAAACATAGGATTTTTTTTTAATCACTTAAAATTGTCACACTATTCACTATTCGTATCCAATATCTGCCTAAACGGGAAGGGTTGCTTTTCTCAATTGGAGTCAAAGTGCAGGGTATCCGGTTATATATAGTGATTCAGAAAAATAATGATTTAGAACGTAAAAAAAAAGTTATATACTGAATCAATTAGTTTCAACAGCCTTTTTTTTTCCTAACGATTTTATATCCCCTCTTCTATAGCATCAATGGAAAGACCTAAATCGAAATAAATCTAAATAAAAAAAAAATTCTTATTGTTTATGGTGGGGTGATGGGGAAAATAAGAATCCCCATCCTGGGAATAAAAAAATAGTAAAATAAAAAGAAAGGTGAAACTTTCTAGTTTGTCTTGATTCCGTTTTCAAATAAAAAAAAAAATTACGTTTTTTTTTTTTTTTTTTTTTATTTTCGAATTCAGTAGACAAATCAATCGGTTCAAAACATTACAAAAGGGAATGTTTACTTACTTTTTCGATTTTTCTAAATTCTATAGTATAAATTCGAAACACAATTAACTCATTTTTGTGTCTGGGGGATTCAGATTATTTCAACCTTTGATTATTTATTTGTTGTACAAAAAAAACTTTTTGAATTCCCAGTAGCAAGGGATTTCGCTAACGAAAAAGCTTTCAACGCTGCCCAGTACCCCCCCTTTTTCCAAAGATTTTTACGAATACGTTTTTTTAATATAGAAGTACGTTTTTTTGGAACTGCCATTCAAAAAAGAAAAGGTTAGTCATTGATCAAATTGGATGTGAAAGACATCTATTGTTAAAACAAATCATTTTTTAGTTTTACGGTTCATTTCATTATCTGTTTATTTTTTTTTATACACTAACTACCTTTAGAAAAAAAGAAATAAATCGAAATATGCAAAAATGGCATAAAATCTTACTAGAACAAAAAATAAATAAATAAATAAATGGAATAAGGGATTTTTTCAATTTATATTCCCTAAATATTGGAGAATAAAGTAATTCGTATTCCGGAGTTATTGGCGGCACCCTTAGATACCTATTCAAATCGATATCTATAGGACGGATTGGGCCATATAACAGAAATAGAATTGGTTGATGTTGATAATTATAAGAAAAAGTCCTTCCGCCCTTATCTCTGTCTATTTTCGGCCTGCTACATTTATCCATGAAAAATACATCGAACAGGTTTTATCTACCCAATCGTTTTTGTCTAGTAATTGGTTATTAAATGTCTTTTATTATAATTATAATAGTAGACAATCAATACGTGCCGAGATGAACTAGTTAATGGTTGTGAATAAACAAAGAATAAAAAAACTAATTCGTATTTTATAGGGGAACGATAGGGGTCAGCTTATGATTTATATCAAATTTAATTTTGTGTAATTCTTTCGTCTTGATCTATGGACATAAATTAGTGGAATTAGAGAATAATAAGTGAAGTTTGAATTTGCTCTATCTTCCTAAAAATCTTACGTAGTATAAAGTATAAAATAATTATTTATTTTTGACTAGTAGCTTAGTTAGAACATTTGATTGTTTTTAACTTTTCATTTTTTTGAAGTTGGTGGGAAAGATTCAAAATAACTATGAATAGAAAAAGCGAATTTTATTTAAGTTTTTCATTTTAATACCTTAACCTTAATTTTTTTATTAATCCCTTTTAAATTTAAAAGAGATAAGAACCGGTGAATCAGAAACACTGAATTAAGAATAAAAAACAATTATTATTACTTTATTGATTTTATGGAACATACATATCAATATTCCTGGATCATACCTTTAGTTCCACTTCCAGTCCCTATGTTAATAGGGGTGGGACTTCTATTTTTTCCGACCGCAACAAAAAATCTTCGCCGTATGTGGGCTTTTATTAGTATTTTATTCTTAAGTATAGTTATGATTTTTTCGATCGATCTATCTATTGAGCAAATAGATAGAACTTCGATCTATCAATCCCTAAGGACTTGGACCATCACTAGTGATTTGTCTTTCGAGTTCGGATACTTTATTGATCCACTTACTTCTATTATGTCAATATTAATCACTACAGTTGGAATTCTGGTTCTTATTTATAGTGACAATTATATGTCTCATGATCAAGGATATTTGAGATTTTTTGCTTATATTTTTTTTTTTCAATGCTTCAATGTTAGGATTAGTTACAAGTTCGAATTTCATACAAATTTATATTTTTTGGGAATTGGTTGGAATGTGCTCTTATCTATTAATCGGGTTTTGGTTCACACGACCTATTGCGGCAGGCGCCTGTCAAAAAGCATTTGTAACTAATCGTGTAGGGGATTTTGGATTATTATTAGGGATCTTAGGTCTTTATTGGCTAACAGGCAGTTTCGAATTTCGGGATTTGTTCGAAATATTGAAAAACTTGATTTATAATACTGAGGTTAACCTTTTATTTGTTTATTTGTTACTTTGTGTGCATTTCTATTATTTGCCGGCCCGGTTGCTAAATCCGCGCAATTCCCTCTTCATGTATGGTTACCCGATGCCATGGAAGGGCCTACTCCTATTTCGGCTCTTATCCATGCTGCTACTATGGTAGCGGCGGGAATTTTTCTTGTAGCTCGGCTTCTTCCACTTTTCATAGTCATACCATACGCAATGAATCTAATATCTTTGATAGGGATAATAACAGTATTTTTAGGAGCTACTTTAGCTCTTGCTCAACAAGATATTAAGAGAGGTTTAGCTTATTCTACAATGTCTCAATTGGGTTATATGATGTTAGCTCTAGGTATGGGGTCTTATCGAGCCGCTTTATTTCATTTGATTACTCATGCCTATTCCAAAGCCTTGTTGTTTTTAGGATCCGGATCAATTATTCATTCAATGGAAGAACTATTGTTGGATATTTTCCAGATAAAAGCCAGAATATGGTTCTTATGGGTGGGTTAAGAAAGCATGTGCCGATTACAAAAACCGCTTTTTTAGTAGGTACTCTTTCTCTTTGTGGTATTCCACCTCTCGCCTGTTTTTGGTCCAAGGATGAAATTCTTAATGATACTTGGTTGTATTCGCCGATTTTCGCAACAATAGCTTTTTTCACAGCCGGATTAACCGCATTTTATATGTTTCGAATTTATTTACTTACTTTTGAGGGGCCTTTCAACTTTTGCTTGCAAAATTACAGTGGCAAAAAAAGAAATTCCTTATATTCAATATCTCTATGGGGTAAAGAAGAACCAAAACCGATTAAAAACAAATTTCATTTAGTTGTTTTATTAACAATGAATAATAATAAAAGGGCTTTTTTTGCGAAGAAGAAGAAGACTCTTCGATTTGCTTGTACTGTAAAAATTAGGCCCTTTATTACTTTTTTTCCTTTTGGCGCTGCCAAGACTTTTTTTTTGTTATCCTCACGAATCAGACAATACTATATTATTTGTTATGCTTGTATTAGTCCTATTTCCTTTGTTTGTTGGAGCGATAGGAATTCCTTTGAATCAAGAAGTAATCGAGTCGGATATTTTATCAAAATTGTTAACTCCGTCTATAAATCTGTTACATCAAAATGCAACTCATTTTGTTGATTGGTATGAAGTTGTAAAAAATCCAACCCTTTCCGTCAGTATAACGTATTTCGGAATACTTCTAGCCTACTTTTTATATAAACCCTTTTATTCATCTTTACACAATTGGAACATATTGAATTTTTTTGCTAAAAGAGGACCTAAGAGAATTCTTTGGGACAAAATACTCAATTTTCTATATGATTGGTCATATAATCGTGCTTATATAGATGCTTTTTACACAAGATCCTTAACAGAAGGGATAAGAGGATTAGCGGAACTAACTCATTTGTTCGACAGACGAGTAATTGATGGAATTACGAATGGGGTTGGTATTACAAGTTTTTTTGTAGGGGAAGGTATAAAATATTTAGGGGGAAGTCGCATCTC
>JAUJEF010000368.1:15000-20000 GCA_030444885.1 Citrus sp. QX-2021 | reverse complement strand
TTGATAAATACTGATAACTCTCGGATGGAGTATTAGAACGGAAAAATCCATTAGATAATGAACTATTGGTTCTAAGCCATCTCTGGCGATGAATCAACAATTCGAAGTGCTTTTCTTGCGTATTCTTGATAAACCAGCGTTTATATATAGATGTAGGAGGATCTGGTTGGGAAGTAAGAAGCCCCTTTGACATCTCTTCATCTGCAAAGAATTCTCGGTGTGAAAACACAGAGACAAGGGGCTGATCTTTGAATAGGAAAAAGAGTGGATCCGCAGGTTCCCAAATGAATTGGCTTATTCGAAAAAGCCTTGTTCGTTGGAAGATCTATCTCGTGTCTGGTACTGCATGGTTCTACTCTGCAAGAACTCCGAATCATTCTCTTGAAGCTCATCCTTTTCATCATAAATGATCCGCTTGCCCCGAAATGACCCGGCCCGATAGGGAAATCCCAATTCATTGGGCCTTTCGATACAATCAAATAGAAAGCCCCAGGGGCGCCATATTCTAGGAGCCCAGACTATGTGATTGAATAAATCCTCCTCTATCTGTTGCGGGTCGAGGACTCCTTCTCCTTCCCCTTCTTCAAACTCCGATTCGTATTTTTCATAGAGAAATCTCTGATCAACGATAGAACAAGATCCTTTTTGCATCATATCTAAGGGATTCCTTGGTTCGGGCCGAAGAAGCAATGTCACTCGATCATTATCAAACCGACTGCAATCTTTTTCTGTCCGCGAGGATCCCACCAGAGCGCCTTCTACTTCTAATAGGCCATGGACTAGATCAGAATCATTCTCAACGAGTCCAGAAGAAGTGATCCCGTTTTTTTCATCGGGTCCGGGTAGAGACCAAAGGTCTTGAGCGACCGATCCGGCAGAACAACTCAAAAGATAAAGAAGTATCGTTAATTTCTTCATGCTCGTTCCAAGTTCGAAGTACCATTTGTACAAAATAAGAGATCCCCCTTCGTTACACGATTTCTTCTTCATATAGATAGATATAGGATCTATGGGGCAATTACTTAGAAGTACATTTTGTGCAACAGCCCTCCCTATCTGATAGAAAAGGATCCCATGATCTTGAACAGATCTTACCTGGGATCGCAAATCCCAAGTTTGTCTATGAAGAGCAGATCTAATTGTATTAGTGTCTATAATTGATTTCTTCTGTGTAATACTAATCGATAGGGCCTCATTGGTAAGTGCTACAAGATCTCGTGCATTGGAACCCATGGTTATGGACCCGAATCCATTAGTATGGAACATTTTCTTTTCCAAGTGAAATCCCCTAGTATATGAAAGAGTGAAAAAGTGCTTTCGTTGTTGTGGAATAAGAAGCCTTCGTATCTTAATGCATGTATTTAATTTATTCGGGGCTATTAGAGCGGGATCCACTTTTTGGGGAATATGAGTCGAAGCAATAACAAGAATATTTCTAGTGGAACATCTTTCACAAATCCCTGGAGAGATAGTTCACTAATAGACCGAGGGATAAGTAATTCGACTCATTCACATCCAGATCATGAATGTTTGGAATCCATATTATGCAAGGAGACATTGCTTTTGCTAATTCGAATTGAAGGGTGATATAAAATCGGCCTATTTCCGACATCATATCGATAGTTAGCGCATTCATCATAGTTAGAAGCTCCAGCTCCGTATCAAGGTCACGATCGATATCGTCACTAGCATCAATATCGTCACTAGCATCAATATCGTCACTATCATCATCGATATCATCAATAAGAAAACCTTTAGGCTTGTTATCCAGGAACTTGTTCAGAAATACTGTAATGAAAGGAACATAGGAGTTTGCCGCTAGGTATTTGACCAAATAGGAGCGTCCGGTTCCTATAGAACCTATCACTAAAATACCCCTAGAGGGGGATAGGGCTAGGCGGAGCGAAAAGGGTTTTCCATGAGATGGGAAATGAAAACTATTAGCCCCACACGAAGTTTGTGAATAAGTGATTGTCTGATAATGAGCAAGGAATATCCGTCTTTCTGCTAAACAGTATGTATTGAACTCATAATTCATGAAATGCTTTTTATGAATGTCAACTAAGTATCGTAAGTAAATTGTTCCCGGTTGTTCAATCATTTGATAACCAGAGTCATTCTTTGATAAATGATCACTATGAGTCAGACTCGATAGAATTTGATCAATCCTTTTTTCTGTCGTTAAGGTTAAGGTGGAGAACTGAACCAAGAATTCTCTTTCTTTATCATCAATCGAATCACTGTTCGCGACCCAGGATTCTATTTTATCATCAATCCAATCACCGTTCCCCTTTTTTCTTTTTCTTATCAATGAATAGATCTCTTTACTTGTATGACTTAGATGTCTCGTATTTCTCGAAAAAGTGATTCGGTTGATGGGATTTGGTATGATACTTATGAGATCGGTGATATCGACGAGATTGATATTCAAATCTTTCGTCTTAGAACGTATTGATTTAACCCCATCCCGCGGGACCACCACCCCATAGCATGTTGCCGCCAAAAGCAGAACCCCGTATTTCTTCTAGAGAATCTCCTAATTGTTCCAGAGCAACTCGAAAGAGATTCTTTAACCAGAAAGAATTCAGTTCAGATGTGGGATACCTATCCAGAAGTTTTCGCAACTCAATCATGTATGGTGGAATCATCAAAGATTTGACCCTTTCGAACTCTGTCTCTAACTCACTATAGGCTCGGGAAACAAAGAGAAGATGTGTATGAACGAGATATCCAGCAACAAGAAGAAGGAAAAGGATTGAATAGAGGAACTCCCGAGCATTTGGCGATCTCAGATGTGTCGATATCAATGGTGACTCATTATTTCGATGAATCATTTCTTCGGACAGAAGAAGATTATGGAAACACTTACTCGAAATCTCACTTATCAGATTCCATTGTGGAAGACACCATTTTTTCTGAAGAATTCGCCATGCTCTATCTGATCCATGCATAATATCATGAAAAATGGATACAAATTTTTGACTGCTACTTAGTACCGGCAATAGGTCTGAAAAAGTATCTAAAAATATCAAATTTAGATATTTGTACCCTGTCGAAGTAAGGAACCATGGCATATATGTTTGGAATCGATTCCATTTTGAGAGAGTTGAAAAAGCACTGTCTCGTTGAAAGGTTCTAGACATCTGCCCTTTCTCAACGCATTTCTTTAGACAAAGACTCCGTTTTTTCCTCTTTCTCTTTTCGGATGGTAAATATTTCTCAGAACATGGAGTGTGAATCAAACCCATGTTTGAATTGAAATTGAGATACTGATGCAAGTTCTTCTCGTCTGAATCAGATCGATTCATATCTGAAAGAGGTTGACAATAAGTTCTTTCAAAATTGACTATTTGTCCCTCTGTTAGAGGTGTTCCAGAAATGGCTGCGATCGAGTAAATAGCTCTACGAACTAATAGATCGGATCGAATTGGAAAAGGGAAAAATTTGTACAAGTTATACCTTTCGTCACCGCTTTGTGGAAAATCGTTAGGTATGAATATGTTAGATACCTGTGACTCGATTGGTGAAATAGTATCTCTCTCCAAAAAAGCATGTTTTTTTTTACCGCCGCACAAAGAAAATATTTTGTTGCGAATGAACAAGATATTGAGGAATTGTCCATACGTAAAATCATAATTATTGATACGGACCTTTTCCACATAAAAAGTGAATCTTTTGTTACAATAGAAGCGGAAGCGATGTGGATTATTCAAGAATCGAAGTCGATTTGCTTTATAAAAAGAAGATATCAATGAACTTCTATGAAATGGTTTCACAGGATTCAGCCAATTGTCTTGATCGTGGGATATCATTGAGAAATAGGAATCCGTGTTATCAAAAGATTTCCTGCGATTTTTTCTAGTATGGAATGAGTCAATCATCCACTTCGGTATCTTATTGAACAAAAATGGTGATATTCTTCCTCCATTGATCAAGAATTTCGATTTTTGGGAAGTATTATGATCATCCAATAAGAAGGGTTTCAATTTTTTCAAATGAACGATTTGAAGACCTATTGATTCTAACAACTGATTGCAGAGTTGATCATTCGGACCTTTCAATTCATAGATGTGGATCTCAGACCTATGAATGGGGATATTCCCGAAACTCACAAAGAAAAAAGGAAGTGAGTTAGACAAAAAGAAAAGAAACTTGGACAAAAAGAAAGGAAGTGGCTTAGACAAATCTTTTTTGTCGATAACTTCAGACCAATCAATCGAATATTGATTAATACGTAATCGATCGAACACTACTTGAAAACGGCTCTTCTGCTCAGAAACGAAATGTTTCAAATGCTCCTGGAAATTCTTGCTCCCATTGGACCATTTGTATCTATATGCATTAGGATCCCGATTCATGAATCTCTCGGTTCGAGAAATCAAAATCAGAGGAGCGAACCATTTCTTCTGACTCTTTTTCAAATTCGATAAATGTTGGTTGATCGTATATTTCATTATAGTTCTATGATTCAGAGTATCATTTCCTATTTGATCCCTGTGAATTCCATATTCGAAGTTGCGATCGGATCTATTCATTAAAAAGAATCGATTCAATACATTTCTTATGTACCCATAGGTGCTATATTGGATTTGAATCCGATTTCGGATCAATCTAGATTGATTGACTGCCTCCATTATGTTGTTGCTAGCAAATACCACTATTTTTGGTTTTGGATCTTCCAAATCATTCCCGCAGGAGATCCGGACCCATTTTTTTCTGATCCTTCGATAAAAAGATTCATTCTCTTCATAAAAATAGGAGGTAGAACCAATAAAGATTTCTTTTTCGATTCATTCCTGGAGTTGAATACCTCATTCAAGAATTGTTTTTGCTCCAATCCGTAGGAAAAAATAGAAAAGGCAAATCCCTTATGATACACCAGATCCGGCTCGGTTATTGATAGAGTGAATAGATCTGCCATTTCTTGAAATCTCTCTTCTGATTCAAAATCGTGGTGTAACGTGGATCCCCCCCTGTTCCGGTCATGGAATAGATGAAAT
>JAUJEF010000368.1:0-10000 GCA_030444885.1 Citrus sp. QX-2021 | reverse complement strand
ATATAGGGTTCCCAAAATTATTACTAGAAAATAGACCACGAAGAATTGAAGAATTACAGATGAATGTACAAAAAGAACTTAATTGTGTGAATCGAAAAATAAACATTGCTATTACACGAATTACAAATCCTTATGGACACCCCAATATTCTTGCCGAATTTATAGCCGGACAATTAAAAAATCGAGTTTCTTTTCGAAAAGCAATGAAAAAGCTATTGAATTAACGGAGCAGGCCGATACAAAAGGAATTCAAGTACAAATTGCAGGGCGTCTTGACGGAAAAGAAATTGCGCGCGCCGAATGGATCAGAGAAGGTAGAGTTCCTCTACAAACCATTGGAGCTAAAATTGATTATTGTTCCTATACGGTTCGAACTATATACGGGGTATTGGGAATCAAAATTTGGATATTTGTAGACGAAAAAAAATAAGAGTTTACGGGTCTTTAGAGCCCCCCCATTAATGGAAATAAACCAAACAAAGAACAAAGAACGAGCTCTTTTTATCTTCAATCAAAACAAAAATGAGAAATTCCGCAATTCTATAGGGTTGAATAAAAATTCGATTGATTTTTTTTTATTTTTATATAATTGCTATGCTTAGTGTGCGACTCGTTGGTTTTTTTTAGGGCTAGGATTCCAAAAAATGGACCGTCCTGTAGTATGAACTAATAACTATAGCACTAATAACCAACTCATTGCTTCGTATTATCTGAATCCAAAGAACCAGTCAAGATATAATATAGTGGTCATATCGTTGTAGCAACTGAAATTTGCATAACATAAAAACCCAATCTGATTGTAGGTTGTGAAGTTCGAAGTTGTGAAAGAAAATCGAAAAGCATGCGGATAAATGGAAGGATGAGAGAAAGAGAGAAAGAAAATATCAATGATATAAGATTCCAATATGTAAGGTCTGTAAGTCATCTCATAAAAAACAGTGTAATATAGCATCAATAATGATTCATCCCTAACTAGATGAATCCGCTCATAGAACAAAAAAAATCAAGAGCCCCGAGCCAATAAAAACTGAGAAAATTGACTTAAGAAAAAATTTCATTAAGGGCTCCGTTGGAGAATTCAGACCTAACCATTAATCGAGAAGCAATGGGAACGACGGAACCCGTGAATAAAGAAAAAGAAGATTCTATTGGAAATGAATCTTAATGATTTATTTCCAATAGAATCTTAATGATTTATTGGGTGGGATGGCGAAACGAACCCAGGAACTAAACTATTCTTTTATTCGTAGAGGTCATGAACTAACCCTACAACTGAAATAGATATTGAAAGAGTAAATATTCGCCCGCGAAAGGTTTATTTTTTGATTTTATTGGATTGATTCATTTTGATCGATCCGATATGGTAAAGGGCAAAACAAAATAAAGATTTGTTATAACGATAAAAAAAAAAGACATTGAGATTATCTATAAATAGAACATAAATGTTTCAATTCTATATCTAAACAAGATATACAAATTTAGAATAGATTAATTAGATGAACTTTCAAAAATCCTATGCTTCAGTATATTATTCATTAAATTCCCCTATATCTTGATAAAATCGTTTTTAGTCCTTTCATTCGCGAGGAGCTGGATGAGAAGAAACTCTCATGTCCAGTTCTGTAGTAGAGATGGCATTGAGAAAGAACCATCAATTATAACCCCAAAAGAACAAGATTCCGTAAACAACATAGAGGAAGAATGAAAGGGATATCTTATCGAGGTAATCATATTTGTTTCGGCAGATATGCTCTTCAAGCACTTGAACCCGCTTGGATCACATCTAGACAAATCGAAGCGGGGCGCCGCGCAATGACACGAAATGTACGGCGCGGTGGAAAAATATGGGTACGTATCTTTCCAGACAAACCAGTTACACTAAGACCCACGGAAACCCGTATGGGGTCCGGTAAAGGATCCCCCGAATATTGGGTAGCCGTCGTTAAACCGGGTAGAATACTTTATGAAATGAGTGGAGTAGCTGAAAATATAGCTCGAAAGGCTATTTCAATAGCGGCGTCCAAAATGCCTATAAGAACTCAATTCATTATTTCGGGATAGGAATGTCGAAACAAAGGAAATAAATCTTGGGTATAAAAAATGCGGGTCTTCCATTTTTTTTTTTTTTCTTTTTTTTTTACTTCGTCCTTTCAGTGCTTTACTTTAAATTAAACATTAAAAAAACGGACTCAAAAAACGATATGATTCAACCTCAAACCCATTTGAATGTAGCAGACAATAGCGGTGCCCGAGAATTGATGTGTATTCGAATCATAGGAGCCAGTAATCGTAGATATGCTCATATTGGTGACGTTATTGTTGCTGTGATCAAGGAAGCAGTACCCAATACGCCTCTAGAAAGATCAGAAGTGATCAGAGCTGTAATTGTACGTACTTGTAAAGAACTCCGACGTGATAACGGTATGATAATACGGTACGATGACAATGCTGCAGTTGTCATTGATCACGAAGGAAATCCACAGGGAACTCGAGTTTTTGGTGCGATCGCCCGGGAATTGAGACAGTTGAATTTTACTAAAATAGTTTCATTAGCACCTGAAGTATTATAAGAGGGGACCGCGATATAGTGATAGTATGAAAGAAAATAAAATAGATAAATCAAAATTTAGTAGAGTATGTCTCACGCATATACTTTTAATAATTTTCATAAAAAAAGAACATGTTGATTATATCAAAATTTGGAAGCAACAAAATTTTCAGTTTATCATGGGCAAGGACACTATTGCTGACATAATAACTTCTATACGAAATGCTGACATGAATAGAAAGGGAACGGTTCGAATAGCATCTACTAACATCACCGAAAACGTTGTTAAAATCCTTTTGCGAGAGGGTTTTATCGAAAACGCAAGGAAACTCGTGGAAAACAAAAACAAAAAAGAGTTTTTGGTTTTAACCCTACGACATCGAAGGAATAGGAAAGGGCCGTATAGACCCATTTTAAATTTAAAACGAATCAGTCGACCCGGTCTACGAATCTATTTTAACTATCGACGAATTCCTAGAATTTTAGATGGGATGGGGATTGTAATTCTCTCTACTTCTCGGGGTATAATGACAGACCGAGCGGCTCGACTGGAAAGAATCGGTGGAGAAATTTTGTGTTATATATGGTAATTATTCTGCTATCCGAATTGTATTTGGAGCTTACTTTTATGTTGTGAGAAAAAAAAAGGGGAGGATTCCTCGAGGTTTAATTACCGAATAACTTACCAAAGGTATGCTCCGGGTTCTTTTAGATAGTTTAGAGAGCGAAGTAAGATTCTAGATTATGTTTCAGGAGGGATGCGACCCGTTTTTCTACATCTACTCCCGGTGGCTAGAGGCAAAATTGAAGGAAGTCGTTATGATTCAGATTCAACTGGAGGATATAATAATAATATATAGACTACACAAAAGGATTTGAGTGATTAGGTGATTTTTCAACATTCCTTTCAGGGGGATACAAATCGCGGTTCAAAAATTTCAAGAAACTTATTTTCTTCCAACTTCCAATAAGTAGATTCGAAATTCATTTAAGGAATAACAATTATGAAAATAAGGGCTTCAGTTCGTAAAATTTGTGAAAAATGTCGACTGATCCGCAGGAGGGGACGGATTATAGTAATTTGTTCCAACCCGAGACATAAACAAAGACAAGGATAATCTTTCGAAAAGTTTAGAAAGTAACCGATGAACAAATCAACATAAAAGATCGGTTTTGACATGAAATGGATATATCCATATATCTCTGACTTATATTTATGAAATGATCAAATATGGCAAAATCTCCACCACGAAGTGGTTCACGTAGGCCGGGACGGATCGGTTCACGTAAAAGTGGACGTCGAATACCAAAGGGCGTTATTCATGTTCAAGCAAGTTTCAACAACACCATTGTGACTGTTACAGATGTCCGGGGTCGGGTAATTTCTTGGTCCTCGGCCGGTACTTGTGGATTCAGGGGTACAAGAAGAGGTACGCCTTTTGCTGCTCAAACCGCAGCAGGAAATGCTATTCGAGCAGTAGCGGATCAAGGTATGCAACGAGCAGAAGTCATGATAAAGGGTCCTGGTCTCGGAAGAGATGCGGCATTACGAGCTATTCGTAGAAGCGGTATCCTTTTAAATTTCGTACGGGATGTAACCCCTATGCCACACAATGGTTGCAGACCCCCTAAAAAAGACGGGTGTAGAAATAAACATTGAAGAGATTTCAAGAGAAATAAATGACTCAATGATCTGACAAATAATATTACTATGGTTCGAGAGAAAGTAAAAGTATCTACTCGGACACTGCAGTGGAAGTGTGTTGAATCAAGAGCAGACAGTAAGCGTCTTTATTATGGGCGCTTTATTTTGTCTCCACTTATGAAAGGTCAAGCCGACACAATAGGCATTGCGATGCGAAGAGTTTTGCTTGGAGAAATAGAAGGAACATGTATTACACGCGCAAAATCTGAGAAAATCCCACACGAATATTCTACCTACCATAGTGGGTATTCAAGAATCGGTACATGAAATTTTAATGAATTTGAAAGATATTGTATTGAGAAGTAATCTTTATGGAACTTGTGACGCGCTTATTTGTGTCAAAGGCCCGGGATATGTAACTGCTCAAGACATCCTCTTGCCGCCTTCTGTGGAAATCGTTGATAATACGCAGCACATAGCTAGCCTAACAGAACCAATTGATTTGTCTATTGGATTACAAATCGAGAGGAGTCGAGGATATAATAGAAAAACGCCAAATACCTTTCAAGACGGAAATTGTTATCCTATCGATGCTGTATTCATGCCTGTTCGAAATGCGAATCATAGTATTCAGTCTTATGGGAATGGCAATGAAAAACAAGAGATCCTTTTTCTAGAAATATGGACAAACGGAAGTTTAACTCCTAAAGAAGCACTTCGTGAAGCCTCCCGGAGTTTGATTGATTTATTTATTCCCTTTCTCCAGGCAGAAGACGAAAACTTACCTTTAGAGAACAATCAATACAAGGTTACTTTACCCTTTTTTACTTTTCATGATAGATTGGCTAAACTAACGAAAAAGAAAAAAGAAATCGCATTGAAATCGATTTTTATTGACCAATCAGAAATGTCTCCCAGGATCTATAATTGTCTCAAAAAGTCCAATATACATACATTATTCGACCTTTTGAATACGCGTCAAGAAGACCTTATGAAAATTGAACACTTTCGCATAGAGGATGTAAAGCAGATAATGAGTATTCTAGAAAAGAAATAGAAAAGCATTTCACAATTGATTTACCGAAAAAAAAAAAATCAAATAAGTTTTAAATCAATTGAATTTAGTGCAATTTTTCTATTCTTTAGAAAAAAAAAAAAAAAAAAAAAAAAAAACGCGAAAATTGAAATGGCTTTGCACCTTTAGACCCGTCTATATATTCAGACCGGAATTAAATTGAATAGAAGTATCTAGGGAGAATTCACTTTGACTTTGAAGTGACTACTCCCTAGATACACACGTCATGATATTTTATAATTGAATCAATTTAAAAAAGACCTAAAGTTAGGGATTTTTCAATAGGTAATGTTGCTCCAATACCCAAGCACAAGGCCACTGCGGTACCAATCAAAAAGACGGTTGTCGCTACGGGACGGCGAAATGGATTTTGGAATTTATTAACATTTTCCAAAAAAGGTACTGTTAATAATCCCGTAGGTACTGAAACCATTAAAAGAACACCCAACAGCTTATTGGGTACTGTACGAAGTATTTGAAATACGGGAAAGAAATACCATTCGGGTAAGATTTCCAAAGGAGTTGCAAATGGATCCGCGGGTTCACCAATCATTGATGGTTCTAGAACCGCTAAGCCTACGGTACATGCAATAGTACCTAGAATTACTACTGGAAAAATATATAAAAGATCGTTGGGCCATGCGGGTTCTCCATAATAATTATGACCCATACCCTTAGCCAACTTAGCCCTTAATACAGGATCATTCAAGTCAGGTTTTTTTGTTATTGGGATAGGCGAATTCTTATAGATCCATCCCCCCAAAGAACCGGACATGATAATTTTTCATCATCCGGCTCGAGCAAGAATCAACCAAACTAAAAGGATACATATAAAAAAAGAAATAGATAAAAAAAGAAATATAGATTTTCGAAAATCTATATTTTACGCATATCGGGATGATTCTATATGTAAAATTACCGGATTCCGTTTTACGAAGTTGCAACTATCAATTGCAAGGAATTCGGTTCTTACAGGTGTATGCTCCATACCCAAGTAGGCTTACAAAATTGATCATGATCAAGAGCTTTCTGGGTCGTCATTGATCATGATCAAGAGCTTTCTGGGTCGTCTCAGCCCTTGTGATTCACCCTTATCCAAAAACAACAAAAAAAAAAGATCGAGCTGAGATTTTTCTTTTTCGCGTACAAAGGATTTACTTGTTACTAATATAGTCTAGCCGCTGCTCTTCTTTAGACCCCTTGTTTCACTCCGATAGTATCATAAATCGGGATCGGTGCAGAAGAAATGAATGCATTTCCATACTATTAAGTAAGTAATCTAGAATCTAGCTAAAACATAATCTAGATTATGCCACATCGCTTATTCTACTGGATCTTACGGAGCCTGCTCATGCGCGGCATGCTTGGGGCTGATCATAGAAAAGATTCTTTTCAATCGAACCAACCTATCCTCTCTATGGGGTGCCGGTTGGAACAAAGACACATTTGGTCGCGAATTCCAATGTAGCAGATTAAAGACATATTTCTGCACGGCCCAATCAATAGTTCAAGTCACACACTCCCATAATCCATTTTCTCTTCGGAGAATTCCCGTCAACTATTCATTTCATTCATGTCAAATAAAAAGTCCAATATTATGGAGTTGAGGGGAAATTTCCAACTCCATGTCTTATTCTTTGTCAATAATCCATATTTGTAGCAATGAAATATTATTGTTCCTCCCCCAAGCAATAAGATAAAGGGTTGATTACAAATCGCTATAATCTAGATTTTGTATAATTTTATAAAGGGCCAGAAATACCTTGTTTACGTATCATTAGGAAATGCATTAACATAAATACGGCAGTAAGAAGAGGTAATACAAAAGTGTGTAAACTATAAAAACGAGTCAAAGTGGACTGTCCCACACTAGCACTTCCGCGTAATAACTCTACCAAAGGCGATCCTATTACCGGAATTGCTTCGGGCACGCCTGTTACAATTTTTACTGCCCAATATCCAATTTGGTCCCAAGGTAAAGAATAACCTGTTACACCAAAAGATGCGGTCAATACAGCCAGAACCACACCTGTAACCCAAGTCAATTCGCGGGGTTTTTTAAAACCCCCGGTGAGATACACGCGAAATACGTGCAGGATTGTCATTAGGACCATCATACTTGCCGACCATCGATGAACCGATCGAATTAACCACCCGAAGTTAACTTCCGTCATTATGTATTGAACAGAGGCAAAAGCCTCAGTAACGGTCGGGCGGTAGTAAAAAGTCATAGCAAACCCTGTAGCTACTTGTACTAAAAACAAGTGAGCGTAATTCCTCCCAGACAATAAAATATGTTGACATGAGGAGGAACGTATTTACTAGTTATATCATCTGCAATCGCCTGAATCTCGAGACGTTCTTCGAACCAATCGTAGACTTTATTGAGATAGGTAAACCAAGAGAACTCCCCTCTGAGAACCGTATATGAGAATTTTATCTCGTACGGCTCAAACAAAACCACCCCAATACTGGTATGGAATAGAAAATTGGAAACTTCTTAATTTTTTGATTCAATCTTATCTAAAATCTAAAAATACGAAAGAATAAAAATAAGAAAGCTTTTCTTTGTGGTTATAATTAGAATGCCAAAAATCAAGTCGACGCGCTTATCTTTATGTTGATCGTTACAGGCCTCTTGAATCTTCTATTTACCTATTTCATTTTCTTTGATTTGTTATTTTGAGTTGTATGTAATGCAGCTTGACTTTTGTTTTCTTTATTATTGATAGGAATTTTCTTGTTAAGACCCTATGAATCAATTGAAACCTCAGATTCATACTAGAACCACGATGATTCAATAAAACCTTCAAACTAAGTCCAAAGATTCCATGAGTAAGAATCCTTGGATCATCATTTATTCAAGTTTGTGCTTTGAGTAAAATAAAAGCAGAAATGGGGAATTTGAAAGAAGAAAAATCTTGCAATTGCAAATTTTGTCTTTGGAAAAATTTTTTGAATCCGGCCAAGGGGTCTGAATATTAAGTATGAATCATAGTTCGAATACTTCGTGATCTATTTCATATATTCCGTGCTCCAGATACTCGAATGAATATCCGACGGAGTAAAGCCATCTCGATCAAGACGACAGATCTATGCTCTGTACTATCAATAGGATCAATTCGAACAAGTCGCACACTCATATTCCGGAAATACAGAAATAAAAAATTCGCGGTCGAACTACCAATCAACTAAAATCAAAATCCGATACCTAAATGCTTATTTAAAAGGTAGTATTTTGTGATTCTTGTAAATTTCATTCTAATTCAGTGAAATTCCGTCCAGTAAAACGGACGAATTATAAATCTCCAAAATAATAGATAGGAATACCGCAAATAAAGCCATTGCGACTCCCATCAAAGGAGTAGTTCCCCATCCAGGAGCTACTTTACCATATTCCGAATTCAAGGGTTTCAACAACCCCCCTGCAGAAGTTCTTTTTGGACGAGCTCTAGAACTACCCTCAACTGTTTGTGTAGCCATAAATCCTATTTTGTATTGATTGAGATCTGTTGACTTTGTATACCATTCCGTTGTAAATAAACGATCTTATCATGGATCCAGTGTGGTCTTGAAATTCTATAATAATGGAAACAGCAACCCTAGTCGCCATCTCTATATCTGGGTTACTTGTAAGTTTTACTGGGTACGCCTTATATACTGCTTTTGGGCAACCCTCTCAACAACTAAGAGATCCATTCGAGGAACACGGGGACTAGTTGAAGTAGAAGTAATGGGCCTCCCAATATTGGGAGGCCCATTACTTCAATTGAGATAAAAAAAAATCATTTTGTTTTTTTAGTTGGAACTTTAGGCGGTTCTCGAAAAAAGATAGCGAAAAAAATGATCCCTAGAGTCGAGACTAAGAGGAATGTATAAACCAATGCTTCCATAAATTCGATCGTGGTTTCCAATTATAGCTTCCATACCTGTTTATTTGGGATCATCCCCCGGATTAAAGAAAAAAAGAATCAAAAAGGGCGGCGATTTAAATCCATATTTCTCCAGTACCTTATACCTTATTTTAAATAAAAAGCACAAATCGAAAATAGAAGCAGAAGCGAGAAACTAAAATAGTAGAGCAATGCTGCATCAGACTACTTGTCTTCTTGTAGTTGGATCTCCAAGTTTTTGGAATACTCCAAATTCCACTTGAGCGTCCAAATCCGGGTCAATACCAGCAAAAACATCTCTGAACAAGGTTCTAGCACCATGCCAAATGTGTCCGAAGAAGAAAAGCAGAGCAAATGAAGCGTGTCCAAACGTAAACCAGCCCCTTGGGCTGCTACGAAAAACACCATCGGATTTCAAAGTAGCACGATCTAATTCAAAAATTTCACCCAATTGAGCACGTCTAGCATATTTTTTCACAGTAGCAGGATCACTATAACTCACGCCATTCAGCTCGCCACCATAGAACTCAACGGTTACACCTACTTGTTCGACACTATACTTCGATTCTGCCCTTCGAAAAGGAACGTCGGCTCTAACAATTCCATCTCCGTCTACCAAAACAACTGGAAATGTTTCAAAAAAAGTAGGCATACGACGTACAAAAAGTTCACGCCCTTCTTTATCTCTAAATATAGGGTGTCCTAACCACCCGACAGCTATTCCATCCCCGTTATCCATTGAACCCGCTCTGAATAATCCCCCTTTCGCAGGATTATTTCCGATGTAATCATAAAAAGCTAATTTTTCAGGAATTTTAGACCAAGCTTCTGATAAACTT
>JAUJEF010000367.1:0-40505 GCA_030444885.1 Citrus sp. QX-2021 | reverse complement strand
ATTCAATGAAATTTTTTTTTTTAATTCAATTAATTTTTTATATATGTGCTTTAATATTTATGATTTTTGTTTCATATGATTGATTAGATGTTGTTAAATCTTTTCACCAATTATATCATGTATTCTTCATTGTTAGGAAAAAAATTTAACTATACGTATGCTTGGATTTATAAAGTTTATATATGTTTATTTTTATTTTATGTCTTTGATTAAATTGTTTATACAAAATACTTATGAAAATTTTGACTATTTGTTATTTAATATGTTTATATGAGAATTTTACATATCATATTATTAAGTAGAAAAAGAACTCACATAAGATTAATTTTAATGGGACTTAATAGTTATATTCATGAATAGACATAAATTGATTTTGAGTTGTCACTCTAAAATTGAGAATTGATCGATAATTAGATAAGTTATGTTGAATTGTGGTGGATTATGAAATCTGATATCTTCAATTTTCAGAATTCTTGTGTTAATTCACTTGTTTTAATTTAATTGTATCTTTAGTTTTTATTATCTTAAACAAAATATTTCTTTCAATTAGGGTAGAGTTTTAATTAGTTTAGACTAAATTTAACTTTCTTAAAAATTGACAGTTCTTGTGGGTCCAACTTCATTATTCCTAATTTGTACTTTAATAGACACGTGTATTTATGAGTACATTAAAATTTACACAACATCAATCTAATAATTCAACCACCTTGACAAAAGATGTAGTGGAGGGTCCCGATTTGATTTCATTTATGATGTAAGACAAATATAATCATAGTAGGAGTACAAGATTTTCTAGTTTAATTAGGAATTGCTTTATACTTATTTAAGTCATATTACTTTATGTTTTATTAGGAATTGTATAATTTTAGCTAATATAAATGGACTTGTTATGCTTGTTTCTTTTACACAAGTTTTCATCAACAATATTCAATTATTTTCTTAATTGAGATATTTCCCTCTCTTGTGAGAGTTGTCCTTCTTGAATTTCAAAAGCATATGATAAAACGATCTTTAGTATCGCTTCCACACTATGTCAAGTGGTATCATAACTTTTCTCTCTGCCAAACAAAGCTTTCGTGACCAGGAAGCACTCTCCATATGGAAATCCCTCCTCTACCATCCATCAATTCCGCCAATTGCACCAATTTAAAAATGAAAAAAATGCAAAAACCCGAAGCCACCATTACAACTGCTATACATGCCTCACCCTGTCATTTTCCATTGCTTTTTCTGCCTTCACCCTCATCTAAATGGTCATACACCGTTGACCATACCTAGCCACCAGCACTACCAATCCATCACTATGGCCACCAAAACACACCAAAACAGTTGCAATCACAATGCTAACCGCCACACGTTTGGCTAAAAATCATGTCCATTTGCCAGCCACCACTACTACCAATCCGTTCACTATCATTCACTGAAAACTGAAACAAACCTCCAGCCGCCATTTCACTTTAATTTTCCCAACAAATTATCATGATCCAAGTCAAATCACCACTATCAAATCTTCTAGATCTACCCTTCCTTTTTCATTTTCTCAATCACCGTTACCGGTAAACCCATATTTTGCTTATTTATAAGTTTTACCTAATATTTTTAATTATTATATTGCCCTATAATTCCCCGTTTATCTAAAAAACCCAAAGAAACAAAAAACAAATCTAAAAAAGGCAACAAAAATGGTTTTTGGAGCAAGCAATATTCAATTTTAAGATTGAATTACAAAAGGGATAGAGTGAAACAATTAAAAAACCATTCAGTAGAAGTATTCGCAAAACAATAAAAACCGTATAGTCAATGCCAACTCATATAATGGCAATAGAAGAAACATTTCTTTGCGTAAAACAAGATTTAAAAAAGAATAGATTTGCCAAAGAAGTAATCAGGAAGCTGAGGGTATTGAAAATGTTGATTCAAGCAAGCAACAGTTTTAGCAAGCAAACAAAAACCAACGGAGCTAAATAGGTAGCTCGAGTAGAAATACAAAAGCTACTCAACCCAGGTCCTTAGGTCAACACTTATATAATAGCTAGTCATCTATTAAAAGTAGGTAAAATGCTGATGGTGCGATTAGTCCAAACCTTCGATCAGATGACGAAGTAATAGAAGATGAACAACAAGGAGTGCATCAGAATGACTACCGCATCAAAATTGACCTCCCATTATTCAACAGACAACTAGGCATTGAAAAGTTCCTTGATTGGTTGCCTGATGTTGAATGATTCTTTGAAATAATAGACTTTTTATAATCAAAGACGGTTAAAGTTGTAGGCGTAAACTCAAAGGAGTTACTATAGTTTGGTGGGATATTCTACAGACTTCTCATGTTCTATAAGGAAAAGGCAAGCTCAAGATGTGGCATCACATGCATCACTTACTAAGAGAACCATTTTTGCCTTCTAATTATATAAAAACCTTGTTTCGTGAGTACAACAATTGTCATCAAGGAGCTAAAACAACTAAAGAATATGCTCTCGAATTTCAAAGGCTTATGGAACAAAATAATCTTCACGAGACAAAGGTCCAGATAGTTGCTCAATTCCTGGATAGTTTATGCCCCAAAATAGAAGATCAAGTTGGGTTGCAACCGATATATACATTGCAAAATGCCATTTGACTAGCCAAAAAAGTGGAAAAGCAACTTGAAAAACAAAAGGCTCGTAATCAAGCCACCGTAAGCTCATTCATTCATGGTTAGCAAAATAAAATCTCCTACGGAAAACTTTAGAAAACCAACATAAAGTCGTAATGGACAAAATATACGGCCAATATAATATCCACCAAGTAGTAGTAATCTTTATACAGTTCTTGAAGGCAACAATTTTTGTTGTTGTTTAAAACCAGGCCATATATCAAACTAATGTCTTAAATGAAGATACTAATCAGTCAATTTAGCAACTCATGTAGAGGACAATGAAGAGCTTGAGGACAAACCATATAAAGACAATGAAGATATAGCAGACGAGGAAAAATGGACACATTATCACTTATAACATAAAATTTGTCATACATATGAAAGAAGGAAAAATTGCTCAAATACGTAAAATCTTCAAGACAAGATGCACTGTCAATTAGAGGGTATGTGATCTTATTATTGACAATGGTAATATTAAGAATATAGTTTTTAAGACTATGGTCGATAAATTACAACTTAAATGCAAAGGCATCGTGTTGGGTGAATAAAAGACATTAAAGAGACTAAAGTAACAGAGCATTGGCTCATTCCTTTTTTCATAGGAAAATACAAAGATAAAGAATTTTGCAGTGTTGTCGACATGAATGCTTGTCATATGCTACTCAGGAGACATTGGTTGTTTGATCTTAATTTAGTACATCATGGGAAAGATGATTCATATAGTTCTACTAAGACATTATGAAGGTTATCCTTGCTCCAACGAAGTCAAAAATCAAGGGAACCTATCTTTTATTACCAAAAGAGGCAGCTAAAACAGAACAAGTAAAGTCACTACTCTTAGAATTTTAAGATATTTTGCCTAAAGAACTTCTTAATACGTTACTTCCTACGAGAAACTTTCAGCATTAAACTGAACTTGGCTCTGGAGCAAGTCGACTCAACTTACCTCATTATCATACAAGAGCAAGTTAAAGCTATGCTTGCTTTACTAACTCTAAAGGAAAAAAAAAGAAGTTGTTATCTATCAATAAAATCATAGTAAAATATTGATTCCTAATTTCTCGATCATATGATATTCTTGATAAATTGGGAGGGTTGAAGCTATTCTCAAAGATAGATTTGAATAATAGATATATCATATTCGTATCCGCCCTGATGGTCAATGAAAATTAGCTTTTAAACTCACAATGATTTATATGAGTGGTTAGTCTGATTTATATGAGTGGTTAGTCCTACCTTTTGGACTATATAACACACCAAGTACCTTCATGAGTTCGATAATCAAGAATTCTAATCTTTCATAGGCAAATTTGTTGTTGTTTACTTTAATGGTATTTTGGTTTCTAGCCGCAACAAGGAAGAACATTTATAATATCTATGAAATACCTTCACAATTTTGCGAGAGAATAGCCTATATCTCAACTTGAAAAATTACAATTTTTTATCAGTAGTCTAGTATTCCTAGGCTATATTGTGAGCGTTGAAGGAATCAGAGTAGATAAAGAGAAATTGAAGGCTATAAGAGAGTGGCCAACACCTACAAATATTGGATAAACATGAAGTTTTCATGGGCTTGCTCCATTCTATAGGCATTTTGTTAAAAAGTTCAATACCATTGCTGCACCTCTAACTAATTGTCTAAAGCGAAGGCAGCTAGTTTGGTCAAATAAAGTAGAGTAAAGCTTTTTTAAAGTTGAAAGAAAGAATAACTACTGCACCAGTCTTTACTCTCCCAAATGTCAATAAATTATTTAAAGTTGACTATGATGCTTCAAGGATTACAACTAGAAGTATCTTATCACAGGAAATATGCCCTTTAGCATTCTCTAGTGAGAAGCTTAGTGAGGCCAAGCAAAAGTGTTCTATTTATGAACAAGAGTTATATGCTATTGTTCGTAATTTAAAAAATATGATATTCTCCAAATGACTTTTAAATAGAAATAATTTAATATTATTTTAATCAAATAATTATTTTTTTAAAGAAAAAGGCAATAGCAATTAAAGCACTTCTCTCTTTTCTCTAATGAAAAGTAATAAAAAATAAATTGAAGAGAGAGAAATCAATTCTCCAAATATGAAGAGAGAATCATTTCTTATTTGAAGAATCTTAATTGAAGTGTCTTTTGGAGCCTTAAATATTGAGGTGGCTCTTCAAATAATTAATAAAATCCTATTTGAAAAGTCTTTTGGTGTTGCTCTTATTGTTCAGGGTACTATTTAAAATAACTAGACCAACTATATCTTAATTTACAAAAACATAAAAATACAGGGATGGACATGTTGTTCCTTCAATTATTATTAGGCCGGGAAAAATAACTAGCAAACTATATCTTAATTTACAAAAGCACAAAATACAGGGATGAACATGTTGTTACTTCAGTTATTATTAGGCCGGGATTTCCTGCAGGACTATTTGTACGAGAATTCTTCGTTGTACCTATTTTTAGTTAAGAATTTTATTATTAAAATAATTTTTTATAAAATTATTTAATTAATTTTTTCTTCTTTTTTTTCAACAATTCCTTTACACACGCGCGCGCGCGATGTTTCTTGTTGCAAAGTCTTTGCAATGACATCATTTATAGCAATTTATTACGAGCTGCTCAAATTTTCCACCAATGGATGCTAAGTTGGCACATATGGGTACGCACAGTAAAAGTTCATCCAAAGGCAGGATGTGCTCAGTAGCAGAGTGCGCTCAACAGTGGACTGCCCATACAATTAGCGAGTTGTGGTGTACTTAGCAAATAGACAGGCCAAATTCACAAGCCAAAGTGAGCAAGCCCGGCCTAATTCTAAAAATCTCTACAAATCTCTGCAACTTGTAAATATCTAAATAATTCTACACTTACGTATTTTGAACCTAGGGGATATTTAGGCAACTTGCGCAACTTGTGCGGAAGGCTCTAGACAGAGGCAAGCCACATGGCACCCTCCATTTTACTCTCTCTTTTCTCTACCATTTCTATTTTTATTTCCATTATTTGGTTACACAAAGTATATAAGAATTTAATTTTCATTAGAATTTAATATCCATTATAATATAGAATTTGAATTCCACGCCAAGGAGTGAAGAATTTAAATTCCTCTTATGTTGAAAACTAAAGTTTCCAAAATTGTCCTTCAACATTTTAACTTGTTTAATACTATTAATAATCATTATTTATAATTTTATTTTATCAATTTAATATTATAAATAATTTTATATTAATTAAATTTAATGAATGATTTAAGAAATTTAATAAAATAAACAAACTTATTTATTTATTTATTTATTTTGAAAATATAGAAATATAAATTAATCATCGTCGAACTTCGCGAAGCTCCGCCGGATCATCATTGGAACTTCACTGGGTTTCGTCGGACCATCGTTGGACACTCGGACCATCACTGAATTTCATAGGAAAGTCACTCTAGCCATTGACCAAAGATTGACTGGTGTTTATTTATATTAAATTATATTAAATAGTTTAGTATATTAAATTATTTTATATTTTATATTAAATATAATTCTTGAATTGTTTTACGACTTTTTGACATTAAAAAAGTTTGGTATTGATATTAAATTACATTTCATTACTAATATAGATAATTTAGTATTTAAGACAAAGGATTAATTTGTCCAAAGAAAAAAATTGTAATTCCTTTCCCTATCAAATTTTATATCAAAACCAAAAAATAAATTTAATTTCACTATTCTCCTCCAATCTTTTCTTCTCCCTTCCTTTCCATTCCACTTTTTTCTTCTCTTTCCCTTTCTTTAAACCAAACATGGCCTTTTTTTAAAGTCATTACTATTTGAGAAACATATTTTATCAATATTATAACATATACGATAGTTACGTTACAATAACTTTGTTTAACATTCAAAATAAGTTAATAATCTACATTGTATTATGTATCATATTATTTTAATATTATATTTTTATTTATTGTAGTAATTTATTTAAAATCAAATTTTGAGTTACTCATAATTGAAGGCTATATTCATAAAAAAGTATGACTAACTAATTACGAAATTAAAAGAGTTTATGTGATCATTTAAGCAAAGTATTAAACAAGCCTATTAGCACCTAACTGAAGCCTTTTTTTTTTATTCTCAACAATTCCTTCACACAAACACACACACACGTTGTTTCTTGTTGCAAAGTCTTTGCAATGACATCATTATAGCAATTTGTCATGAGCTGCTCAAATTTTCCACTAACGAAGGTTAAGTTGGCACACATGGGTACGCTCAATAAAAGTCCATCCAAAGGTAGGATGCGCTCAAAGACGGGGTGTGCTTAGTAAGTGAACAAACTAAATTCACAAGCAAAAGTGAGCAAGCCCAACTGATTCTAAAAATCTCTACAACTCTCTCGCAACTTGTAAATATCTAAACAATTCTACACTTATGTATTCTACAACCTAGGGGATATTTAGGCAACTTGCGCAACTTGTGTGGAAGGCTCTATACTGAGAGGCAAGCCACATGGCACCCTCCATTTTACTCTCTCTTTTCTCTACCATTTCGCAAACATCTTACTTGACTAGTTTGAGGAAGTTCAATAGGCTTACTAAGCAATTTTTGTGCTAGAAGTTGTTTAAGTGCCGCACGGGTTGTTGCGCAAAGTAACCATTCGGTGAAAAATTGCTCTAGTAACTCATTTACAACTTGATGTCCATTTTGCAGATTTCCACCATAGTTGATTAAAAAGTTGGGTATATATTAAAAAATGTAATTACCTCTCTTTTGAATTTTAATTATGGTCTAGCTCCTAACTGGCTAACTCCTAATTAATTATCTCTTTCCTTCTCTTCCAAAATTCAAACTTAAATATGTCATAAATCTTTAGACACTTATACCTCCAAAGTTTAGAAACATAATCATGTAAACCCCATATTTTCAGTAACGAACACCAAAATCCTCTTTTGACTATGACATTTTTTTAACTTTATTAACTCAAAAAAACTAACTCCAATGTTTTAAAATAAACAAAAGTATGATATTAAAATAAATGAACATTAAAATAAAGGGAAATTATCATTCGTATACCATATATTTACTCTTTTATAAAAAATACTACAACACTTTGAGGGTATATCAATCGTCCACCTTTAATTGAAAAAATGTATCAGCTGACTACCAAACCGTTAGTTGCCGTTTGAAAGTTAACGGAATTACAGTGAATTGACGATTTTACCCTTGAAAATTATCACTTGTATACCCTTAAATTCTCTTTTTATCACTTGTATACCCTTAAATTATCACTTGTATCATATGAAAAGACCAAATTACCCCTTCCGCGTCATCATACTTAAACGGTAACTAACGGTTTGGTGGTCACCGATACATTTTGTCAACTTAGGGTGGACGATTGATACACCTTCAAAGTATTGTAGTATTTTTTATAATGGAGTAAACTAAGGGTATACAAATGATAATTTCCTAAAATAAATGAACACACACACACACATATATGATTTCAATATTTAGAAAAATATTTTAACACTTTACAATCTTATATTATATTAAATTAAATTTTATAAGAAACAGAAACATAATATTAAAATAAATGCATAAAAATTTAAATTATTTTCAATATCATACAAAATAATTTTAATATTATTAATACATGAGATATATTTTATTAATTATAAAATCTATTTAATCAAAATATAAGGATGCAATATTAGGAAGAGTTGTGACATTTGACCCCCTCATTATATGTCACTAGCCCTTATTAATCACTTTTATACTAAAACCTATTTTTTCCTTATATGAAATGACTTAAAAAGGTAAATAGCTTTTAAGTACACCCACATGATAATTTCTATTAATATCTAATTTAACTAATCTAATTTCTTTTATCTTTTTAAATTATAATATCTTCTCATATATTTAATACTCTATTTTCGTAATCATAGAAGAAATTAATTTATAATACCTAATAGAAGATGATGAAAAAGTATCAAGTCCTTTTTATGGTTATGGCAACGGTATATAAAACCTTTAAAAAGAAATATAGAGATTACAGTGATTATGAAATTTTTTTATTTTTAAAATAGATTTTATAAGTTTTATATGGTAAGTGCTTGGAAAAAAAATAAAATTATAATAATGGTAAATTTGAGATTACGCGAAGTGTGTTGAGAGGTAAAGCTTAGATTAAAATTTTTTATTGGATTAACTAAACAATGGAGGTTAGTGAAACATAATTAGAGGTCAAATATCACTATTCTATTAGAAATATATATACCTTCCATCTAACTTAACGGGGAAAAAAAAAAGAGGTTGAGATATGTTTGGCAAAGTTAAACCGTAAAGCACAGACGTTGCTCGTTGCTTGATTAAGCGGCTCTTGGTATATATCCTCTTGTTGATTATTGTGGAAATTTTGTGCTGACATTGATGGCAGGGGCCTGAAAATGGAGGAAATTTGGAATAAATTAAATTCATAAAAGCAAAATTTGTGGTTGCTAATAATTAAGAATGACGAGTTTGTTTGTTTACTAAGAAAACAAAAAGGAAAAATCAAAGAAACAGAGAAGAGAAAGCTTGTATTTTTATTCATCATGTAATTTGATTAGTTACACACATTTATATACTATGATCTGGAATCTTCTTCATTCTGTTTACACATGCAAAATCAGCTGAGCTAGTAACTAAACTAATTTGCCACATAAGCAGCCACGTCAAAGATGTATAATGTATTACATTTAAGTAACAATATTAATCGAAGATGTGATTAATCAATTTAATTATCTTAACAGCCTCCCTCAAGCTCAAGGTCGTGAAAGCACATTGAGCTTGGACCTTAGATAATTAAATTGATCAAAAGCTAAAGGTTTTGTAAAGATATCTGCCACTTGATCATAGCTGGGAACATGACTGGTCTGCAGTTCTTTCTGAGCTATATGATCCCGAATGAAGTGTAAATCTAACTCAATATGTTGGGTTCTGGAGTGATGCTTGGGATTACTTGCTAAAGCTTCTGCACTCTTGTTATTACAATAGATAATCGGAGTTTGTAATAGAGTTACTTTCAACTCTATCAGCAAGTAAGTGATCTACAAAGTTTCAGAGGCTGCCAATACTAATGCTTTATATTCTGACTCAGCTGTGCTTCTTGAAACTATAGGTTGTTTCTTAGATGACCATGAGATCAGATTATTCCCCAGATATGTGCAATATCCCCCAACCGACTTTCTATCATCCAAATCTGAGCCCCAATCAGCATCTGAGAAGGCTGAAATTGTGAGTGAACCAGAGGCATAAAACTGTAAACCAAGATCAGCTTGTGCATTGCAAATATCTCATAACCCTTTTTTACATGCTTGCCAATGAAACACTGATGGATTTGCAAGAAACCGGCTCGAACATTCAGCGTGAAGGCAATCTCAGGTTTAGTAAGAGTAAGATACTGTAATGAGCCAACTATACTTCTATAGAGAGAGGGATTTTCAAATGCAGCACCCTTGTCTTTGACTAGCTTCTCTGTAGAACTCATGGGAGTTGAACAACCTTTGCTCTCAATCATCTGTGCTTTCTTGAAGATATCACCTACATATTTTGTTTGAGAAAAATGTAAACCTTCAACTGAAGGTGTGACCTCAAGACCAAAAAAGTAGTTGAATTCCCCAAGATCCTTCAAAGCAAACTCTGAACTTAAATGATGAATAACTTTTTCAACAAGCTGAACATTAGAACCAGTCACCAAGATATCATCCACATAAACTAAAATAACAACTATATCTCCTGCTTTGTGAAAAATAAACAATGAGGTGTCAGATTTTGAAGCAATGAAACCCTAATTCAACAGAAAAAGTTTCAATCTGTCATACCAAGCTCTTGGAGCTTGCTTAAGACCATAGAGAGCTTTGGTAAGCTTGCAGACATGAGATGGAAATTGAGGATGAATAAAACCTTCAGGCTGATGCATAAAGACTTCTCCAGTAAGGATGCCATTAAGAAAAGCATTATTAATGTCCAGTTGTCGAATTGGCCAGTGATACATGACAGCAAGACTCAGAATGATTCTTATTGTACAAGGCTTTACAACTGGACTGAATGTTTCAAAGAAATCTACTCCTTGTGTTTAATGGAAACCTTTGGCCACCAGCCTTGCTTTATACTTGGATATACTACCATCAGGATTATACTTCACCCTGAAAACCCATTTGTTTCCAACAATTTTCCCAGCTTCTTCTCTGGGAACTAGAATCCAGGTGCTATTTTTCTGCAAGGCATCAAATTCAGCCTGCATAGCTTGTTTATTTGAAATCAGCCAATCTTTGCTTTAGCCCGAATGTGGTTCAAGATGTTGAGTAACAGCCAAGTAAGTTTTGGGCTTAAACACACCAGCTTTGGATCTGGTGAGCATGGGATGGATATTTTGAGATGGTTGAGGTGCAAGGTTAGATATTGATGGCAACTGAATAGAAAAAGATGGTTGATGTGGTGTACTGTATGAAGAAGAGGTGTCTGAAGAATGAGATGAGGAAAGTGTCTGTAAGATACCTGAATCAGGGCCTGCATCTTGAGTTGGACGATTGAGAGAAGACTGTGCACAGTTACTGTCAGTGAGTAGGATTATGGAAGAAATGAATGGACCGGAAAAATGACTTTGCTGAACTGAGGACACATTTGGATTTGGTGAAGGAAAAAGATTTGACTATGGAAATTGATTCATTAAACTTGACATGTCTGGCAATATAAGTTTTGCCAGTGGAATCGAGACACTTATAGCCCTTGTGAATAGGACTATAACCAATCATGAGACATTTTTGTGTATGAAAGTTAAACTTGTGTTTACTGTAAGGTCTTAGAAAAGGAAAGCATGAACAACCAAAGGTTTTGAGGAAATGATAATCAGGTTTTCTGCCATAGAGCTTGGTATAAGGAGAGGTATTATTCAAAACAGGTGTTGGCGACCTATTGATAAGAAAAGAAGTTGTATGAAAAGATTCCCACAAAAAGATAAGGGCATTTTTGCCTGAGCAAGTAAAGTCAAATACTGTTTCTACAATATGTCGATGCTTCCTTTCTACCACATCATTTTAGTGATGTGTATGAGGCAACTATCTCTAAACTCTATGCTTTCTTGAAGAAAATGTTCAAAATTTCTGTATTCACCTCCCAATCAGATTGTAATGACTTTAAAGGATGATCAAATTGTTTTTCAACAAGGGTTTTGAAGTGTTTGAAGGTAGCTAACGCTTCTGATTTGAGGCTTAAAGGAAAAATTCAAAAGTACCTACTATAATCATCTACAAAAATGATGTAGTATCTATAGCCCTGTAGTGAAGGAATGGGTGTTGGACCCCGGAGATCGGTATGGATAAGCTCTAAAAAGGAGCTTTTGTTTTTATTCTGTTGAGTAAAAAGGGAGCTGATGGATTTTACCATATTGACAAGCATCACAAAAAATAAGGTATTGATGTTGAACAAGGAAGGTATAGAGAATTTAGAATACATTTCAACACATGTTTACTTGGATGACCAAACCTTTGATGAAACAAATTTGCAGACAAAATATTGTTTTTGTGACACTAATGAGTTGTATTATGAGTACAGGTCTTATTTGTAGCTTCATCTAAGAGATTACAAGTTGAATTATTCAAAATGCAGAAAGCATAGAACTAGGAATCTGAAGGACCGTGAGGAACTGGAAATGAAATCCTTTTTTTACAGTAACTGATATAGCCCTCCTCTAGCAATCCCTTGAGCAAGATGCACTCCCTTCTTCTAGTCCTTGATAAAACACATATTGGCAACAAATTCAATGGTCAAGTTGTCATCTTCAAGTAGCTTTGAGATGCTTATAAGATTTTTGGTAAGATGAGAAACAAAAAAAATATCTTTTAAGTGTAAGATTGAGTCTAATGATGTATGAAGACCAGTGTAACCAACATGTGATATATGCAGCCCTTGACCATTACCAACATGCAGCAAATGATTACCTGAGTATTCCTTTGCAAGACTCAGATTCTGCAGATTGTTGGTGAGGTGATGAGTTGCACTATTGTCTATGTACCACCCTTGATCAACAAAATCACCTTCAGAAGCAGCCACAAAAGCAGCTCTAGGTGCTGAGTTAGCATATGCAGACCTTGGTACTGGATATTGATATGAGTTATATCCTGATGGTGAATTGAAAGGGATGAACTCTCTATTGAACCTGTTTCTACACTCAGCTACAGTATGCTTAGGTTTGAAACAGATTTGACAAATTACTCCAGCAGAGTTAAGATCAGAACTACCTCTCCCATTACTATTGTGAAAACCACCAGGTTTTGCAAAATTTCCATTTCCAGAACCAAAACCACCTCTGCCTTGATAGTTACCAGATGATGCTCCATTCCAGCCATTGTTCCAATTACCATTCCAATTTCCTCTTACTTGACCCTGTGAAAAACCTCTACCAAAACCTCATCTGCCTCCATTACCATTACCATTTGGATTTTTGTTCCAATTAGCATTATATTGTCCAGACTTAGTGTTCTGTCCAGTTTGAGCAACATTAGCTGCAAAGTTCATTTTAGCTTCTTTACTAGAGCTCAATTGATTAGCCTCTAATCTAGCCTCATGAGTCAGAAGCATAGAATAGGCTTCATTTACAGACATCTTAGCAAGATTTTCCTCAATGTACAATACCACAGGATAATAAGGCTGGCCTAATCCACTGATCAAGTGAGTAAGAAAATCTAGTGAGCTAACAGGACTACCAGCCACAGCAAGTTCATCTGTAATTGTCTTTAGTTTTCCAAAAAATTCAGTCATGGACATAGCTCATTTTCTAAGATTATTAAGCATAATTTTCAGATGTACCTTTTTAGCAAAGGTTTTAGATCCAAACTGTAGTTCAAGACTAATTCAGAGTTCAAGAGAGGTTTTAGAATTTACCACCAGACTGAGAATCTCTAGGCGATGAAGACATCGATCACTCAAGAAGATCTCGATCTTTTCGTTTCCAGATAACAAATGCTGGATTCTCTCGAGCTCCTTCAGCAGCAGTGATCTCAATTGCATCAGAATCAGAATTTATAACTCCATTAGATGAGAATTGATCTGGACAAAGTTTTGAGCTGTCGAGAAAATCTTCAAGGCCATTAGCACGAACTGAAGTGAGAATTTGAGACTTCCAGATTGTATAATTTGTTCTATCAAGTTTAACTGGCGAGGTAAATGTAAATGAAGATGTTGTGTTTTGATTTGAGTTAAAAGCAGCCATGAGATCGAGCTCTGATACCAAATTAAAAATGACGAGTTTGTTTGTTTACTAAGAAAACGAAAAGGAAAATCAAAGAAACAGAGAAGAGAAAGCTTGTATTTTTATTCATCATGTAATTTGATTAGTTACACACATTTATATACTATGATCTGGAATCTTCTTCATTCTGTTTACACATGCAAAATTAGTTGAGCTAGTAACTAAACTAATTTGCCACATAAGCGACCACGTCGGCATGTATACTGATTACGTTTAACTAACATTATTAATCAGCATGTGATTAATCAATTTAATTATCTTAACACTAATAAGTCGAGGTCGTCTCAGCGTGATTTGGAAAAAGTGAGTGAAACTGTGGAATAAGTCAAGGTCTTCCACGCAGTCAAAGTCTTCATCTTAGTCATGGTCGTCTTCTTCGTTTCATAAAAGCAAATAAAAAATTAAAAATAGAACTTAATTAATTAGAAAATTGTCACCTACGGTTTATTTAAATAATCATATAAAATTCTCTTAATTTCATAAACGGTTTACCTTGACTATTTTTGAAAAAATTTTATTATTGACAAAGCTTTTATAATAAATACAAATACAATACTACTATTAAAAAAATAAATATAATAGCATTGAATACAAATAAAATATTAAAATCAATAGTTAATGAAATGCCAAATATATGTCATGCAAATTATTTTTAATATTAAGCTATTATCGATAAGGTATGATTTGAACCTATGATCTCTTGCTTTCATTATAGGAGTTAAGTCAACTACATTAACCTTTATGGGCAATTAATATTTGATTTATAGTTAATTATAAGTATCACGGACAAATGTTTTATATATCAATTTATATAACTATGTGATAAAAGAACTTAATGTAGTTTAACAGCCCATAAAGTTTTCATTGTTATTGTTTTCAAGGAAGCTCGGTTAGCTCAACTCTTGTAGTGAAAGTAAGAGGTCATAGATTCAAGTGTATATTGTATTTACTAACCAAGAATGGGAATTGGAATCAAAACTTATTTACTTGTTAAATTGAAGCTTGGAATCGAGAATGGAGCAGTGTTGAACCCACAATTTCGAGAATCATTACTAGAGTTCTAATTCCCAAAGAAGGGGTTGGGAATCAAAACTCCATTCTCAGGAATGACCTTTTTACCCCCAAATAAACTTCCTAATACCTATTTTTATCCTTGATTTAAATAATAATTAAAAATTAAAAATAATGAAATTAATAAATTATAATAATCATCATAATAAAATTAATAAATTATAGTAGTAGCATCAACAGTAATAGTAACAACAACAACAACAACAATAACAACAATAAAATAATAATAATATTATTTATTATTGTCATTATTATTATTACTACTACCACTACTACTATTATTATTAACAAAGGACACTTTACTAAATTATAATAGTGCATTTCAATTATAAGACAAAGTAAATACATCAATGGAAAAAAATCTTATTTCAATTTTGATTCCTATAGCTCTAGTAAGTTACTTATTCTGATTGTTATTCTTATTCCGATTCCAGCTCGTTTTAATTACTGATTAGTAAATGCATTAATATAATACATTCAATTTAGAGAAAGACGAGTAATTTTGAGTTTATGAGATCTATTAATTTTTTTAATAAATACACTTTCAGAAATGGGTATAGTGAGGAAAATAAATTGGTTTTAACAGCCCTACCTAATAATATACTGAATTATTTTTTATACGTTTCTGATAAATTAAATTTGCAGAAGTAAAGAGTTAAAAAAAAAAAAGGACAGAATGTGTTTTGTTAGAAGGTTTATCGAGAGGGAGAAAAGTAAGAGTGAATAAAATTGTTTTAATATTTTAAAACGTAAAATTTTAAACTACAATAGCTAACAATAGAAAATAAGAATATATTATTAATTACATAATGGGAATAAATTATTAGTTATAAAATTGATTTAATTTTTTATTTTTAGGAATTTTTCTTAAAGGTTTCTAGCGCCCTACATTAAATCAAACTTTTGTATTAAAAATTGATAACGGATTAACGGTGAATCCAAACGTCTAATTTCGAGCAGAAAATTAATGAATTCTAGCATTTAATATTTAATTGTGTTTTAAATATCTTATCATCTTAGTTTGAGTGTAAACAGCATAGGCCGTAAGGTTAAGACTGAAAGATAGAATTTAAGGTTCAAAATGGGCAAATTAAAAAATATAGATAAGTACAAAGAGTTATAATATGACCGCGTACTGACTTATGCCGTTCTGCGGGTAGATTTCTTTTGAAGACATTGAACTTTAATTTGTTTGGAATCAACTTTTTTCATCAATTAATTGATGCCTGTAGATAAGACATTTTCACAGGTTTTACTTTTTCAAAAGTCATTGTCTCGAAGTTGCAAAAAGCCCCGGCGAGATACACATGTATCTAAACATAACATCATATTTTAACTTTGCGTTATGGCAGGTGAAATTCCGAAGGAGATTGGCACTTTGCAAAACCTGAAGTATTTACTTCTTGAAAGCAATAACTTATGCGGTCCTATTCCACCCACAATCTTCAATATTTCAAGCATAACAGTCATCACTCTGTATGAAAATCAACTCTCAGGCCACCTACCATCAATGACTGGCCACTCGCTTCCAAACATAGGGCTTTTAAGCTTATTCAAAAACAAACTTATCGGAACAATTCCCAACTCCATCTCCAATGCTTCTAAACTCCATACCCTAGAATTGAGCGAGAACTCTTTTTCTGGCCTTGTTCCAAACTCTTTTGGCGATTTGAGATTCCTCAGTTTTCTCAACCTAGGGAATAATCAGTTGACGACTGAATCATCTATTGCAGGGTGGAGTTTTCTCTCTTCTTTGACTAATTGTAGAAATCTAACATATTTAGCCTTGGCTTCTAATCCATTAGGTGGCGTCCTTCCATCATTAATAGGAAATTTCTCTGCTTCTCTTCAACAACTTTTTGCGCACGATTGCAAACTCAAGGGCGGCGTTCCCCAAGAAATTGGAAATTTAGGTGGCTTGATAGCCTTGAGCCTCGGCAATAATGACTTGAATGGAACTATTCCAACAACGGTGGGAAGATTAAAGCAGATACAAGCTATAGAGCTCCAAAATAATAATTTGAGAGGAACCATTCCCAATGATATTTGCCACTTGAAGGGGTTGAATATTTTGTCATTAAGTGAAAATAAGCTCTCTAGACATATCCCACAATGTTTGGTCACTTTGATATCTCTAAGAGAACTCTACTTAGATTCCAACGAGTTCACTTCTGGTATACCATCATCCATGTGGAGTCTAGAGTACATCTTGCAGATAAACTTGTCGTCAAATTTATTAAGTGATTCTCTTCCTTCAAATATACAAAACTTGAAGGTCTTGATATATTTAGATTTATCAAGAAATCAATTATCTGGTGATATTCCAGTAATTAATGCTGGCCTCAAAGATTTAGCATATCTGTCCTTGGCTGGTAATCAATTCGAAGGTCCTATTCCAGAATCATTTGGCAGTCTGACAAGCTTGGAATCCTTGGATCTCTCAGAAAACAATCTTTCAGGAAAAATTCCCAAGTCATTAGAGAAACTCTTATATCTCAAACAACTCAATCTATCTCACAATAGGTTAGAAGGGGAAATTCCTACCAAGGGGCCTTTTAAAAACTTTTTAGCTCAATCATTTTTGTGGAATTATGCACTCTGTGGTGCACCAAAACTCCAAGTCCCACCTTGTAAGAAACTTAACAACAGCAAAGGATCCAAGAAAACTGCTCTGTTTGTCCTGAAATATATATTTCCTTGCATAATATCCACGATAATAATAGCAATGGTCATTATATTCATTGTAAGGCGCTTAACAAGAGAAGCACGGAAAATGCGAATCAAGAAGTTTTGTTACCTCGGCAACATGGAGAAGAACATCGTATCTGGATATCCAACGGGCAACTAATGGATTTGATGAATGTAACTTGCTTGGTAAAGGTAGTTTTGGATCGAGTATACAAAGCAACACTTTCTCGATGGAACTAATGTTGCAATAAAAGTTTTCCATCTGCAACTAGAGAGAGCATTTAAGAGCTTTGATTACGAATGTGAAATACTGCAGAATGTTCGACATCGGAATCTCATAAAGATTATTAGCACCTGTTGCAATATAGATTTTAAAGCCTTGGTGCTTGAGTTCATGCCTAATGGTAGTCTTGAGAAGTGGTTGTATTCTCACAACTATTTCCTAGACATACTAGAGAGGTTGAATATAATGATAGATGTGGGGTTGGCTCTTGAATATCTCCATCACGGTCATTCATTAGCTTTTTGTGGTTCATTGTGATTTGAAGCCTAGCAACATTCTCTTAGATGAAGATATGGTGGCACATGTGAGTGACTTCGGTATTTCCAAACTCTTAGGCGATGGAGATGATTCTGTTACACAAACCATGACAATGGCTACAATTGGTTATATGCACCAGGTAAGGTTTCAAATCTAATTTCAAATTTTTGTTTTTCTTTTTTCTTTAAGCACATGCAATATTTGGGTACATTGTTATGAAAAGCTTATTTTTTTCAGTATTTGTTTCATAACGGCATATCCTTTGATAAATTAAAATTAAAAAATGCAGAGTACGGATCAGAGGGAATTGTTTCAACCAAATGTGATGTTTATAGTTATGGTGTTCTGTTGATGGAAACTTTCACTAGAAAGAAGCCTACAGATGAAATGTTTATCGGAGAAATGAGTTTAAGGGACTGGGTAAATAAGTCATTATCCGGTGAATTGACTCAAGTTATTGATGCAAATTTGGCGAGAGATGAGCAATCCTTTTTTGTCAAAATGGATTGTTTATCAAGCATCATGCATTTGGCATTGGATTGTTGCATGGAATCGCCAGACCAAAGGATATACATGACAGATGCCGCAGCAAAGCTCAAGAAGATTAAAGAGAAGTTTCTGGATGATGTAGCTTCAACTAACTAAGATAACACCGTATTCACCATATTGCCTTGTTTGTTAGTTTACTTTGTGCTTGCTCTTTCTTGTTTGTGCTTGTGGAATAAGTGCCATTGTTAAATTTGTATCTTTGCATTGATATTTGAGAGTTATACGACTACATATATTGCACTTTTTTTGACAAATAAAATAAATCATTAATGACAATTTTACCAAGTACTAACCCAATTTCATAATTTCTTATGGTATTTGCGTCATTGTTAGACATTGTTGCTCCAATAATTAATTGCTATTCCAATAATTAATCAAACAGAAATATTCATACACCATGTATTTGTAAAGCAGACAGCTCACGTGGTAAATGGCTCGGTGACTATTTAAAGTAAATAGACAATCTTCATTTACAAAAACATGAAAATATAGGGATAGACGTGTTATTATTTTTTTTTTCCAAGGATAGCGATACTTGCTCTCATGATTTTTTAAGGGTGCTGATATTTTCACCCCATATATTAATTTTGTAAAACTATTACATTGGTAAGAAATAATTATAATATGTTCACTTTATTTTTAAAAAATTCAAATAAAGAAGAAGTTTAGATATTTATTAAAATTAAATTAAATACTTAAATTATTATATATGAGAGCTCACGTTTCTTAGGGTAATTTAGCTATTTTATACTAAAATAAAACTCATCTTAAAGTAACCTTAATTATCAAAGATTCATAAGTAAGAAATTTATAAGAAGGACTTGATTGATTAATTATCAAAACTTTTATTGATTTGCATATTTTAAAAATAATGCGAATTTGATAGATTTACAAAAATAATGAGATGGAAATATTCCTGCCCTTTTTCTAAGTATACATTACATTATTTTATATAAAATTCAATAATTATAAATGATTTCTTGGTAGTATTTTATTGCATGATTGTTAATCTTTAATTAAATTAAGAAAGTATCTTTGTAACATAATATCTTATGAAATTTATTTATTATTAACAATTGTTGGATTCCATTTAAAAATATATTATACAGGTAATAAAACTAAATAACTCAATTATTAAGACAAAGTGAGAACATATTTTTTACATAGTTTGGTCGTTTTAAGTCACATGGGTGAATTAGTCAAATTAAACTCATATTAAAGTGGGCTTGGTAGTCATATTTAGTCATGAAACAATTTGGTTATTTTAAGTTATATGAGTGAATTAGTCAAATTAAACCCATATTAAAACAGGCTTGCTAGTCACAACTAGTGATGAGTTCGAAATATTAAAAAAAAATGCTTTCATTAATTATTCTATATATATATATATATAGTCTGCTCCAATTCGAAACAATGTGTGGAGCAAAGGCTGGTGGCCTTTGGATTTAAATTCAAAGGCACCAGTGGCTGCACATGGTGGGGCCCTTGGTAGCTACTCCCGGATTGTATCACTGTCCTCTATATATAGATATAAAGTACATTATACTCTTAAGATTTGAAAAATGATTATATAGGCTTTAAAGTTTTTAATAAGGGATACTAAGACATCTTTTTAACCATAATACCCTTTGATTCTATGTTAACCCCAAAAACTTGACTCGAGTGTTTTATAATGAATAGAAATATGATGTTAACATAAATGTGTGTGTGTGTGTGTGTATTAAAATAAATTTAAATACCTAAAAAATATTCTGACATTTTATAATTTATTAGACGTATTTTATTATAATAAAGTAAATTTTATAATAAACAGAAACATAATATTATAATAAGTACATAAAAAATTTAAATTATTTTAATTATATAAAATAACTTTTATATTGCTAATACCTAAAATATATTTTATTAATTGTAAAATCTGTTTAATCTAAAGATTTCTTTAAAATATTTGTAATAAATACAAATATATTATTAAAATAAATATAATGATCTAAATTTTTAAAATTATTTTGAAAAATAAATTTAATATTATTTGGGGTAAATTTTGAATGATATCTTAGACTAATAAATAAATGACATGTAGATAATTACAAGGATAATATAAGCACAATACTTGGTGCAATATAAAGAGCCATTTCGAGGCATATACTACATTGGATGAGCTTGAAATCAATAATCAAGATTTGACACTTCAAGATATTTATGAGAAAGAATAGATTTAATGCAAAAATATATCCTTGTCCCTTTTTCCTAAATATGACACATAATCCTAAAATATTCTCTCTTTTCAACTAAAAAATAACATTTGACCCTAACTTTACTAACCTTCACTATACAAATGTCTTACTCACTAATATTTGAGACGCTCTCCTCTTCTTTCACTTTCTCTCCTTTCCTCTCACTTGCTCCTCTGCCCCCCCCCCCTCTCTCTCCATCTTTTAAATTATTGCCCATTTTTCTATTTTTGGAAGGCCATTTCTATTCTCTACCTTCGTCATCTTCTCCACTATATTGTCACTCTCCATATCTTTATTCATCATCTTCGTCTTTATAAACACCAAACATCTTTGTATATCTAGCTTGTGTTATTTATTTATTGTAATATAAAACCTTTTGTAAGCTCTCATTTATATAATAGATTAGTGATGACTTGCTCTCACGAACATAGACCGAAGGTTGAACAACGTAAACATTGTGTGTTCTTTATATTTGTGTTTCTTTTATATTTTTAATTTGATGCCGATATTGTATTTCACGTATGAGCTTATCTCGAGCTATTCCGATTCGTTAAGTATTCTTTGAGATTGCTTAAGTTGTCCCCCAACTACATCCGAGCTACTCTTAAACACACATTAGCTCTCCATATCAACTTATACGGGACTCCACTACGTTCTCCTTATTTTTTTCTTATGTGACCATCTCAACTCACTTTGCATATTACTTTAGCTCACCATCTAGTGTAATTCGAGTTAAGCACCTAGTGTACTTGACTAAATCACACACCAAAACATTAAAAAAATATACCTAAACTCAAACTTAGCACAAGCTCTCTTCAAATATAAATTTATTTGCTTCAATCATATTTAAGCACCATTCTACAAAAACTACCTAATTGACTTGAATCGAATCCTAGCGAAAACTTGGTGAAAATAAATATTATTAATTTACTAAATAGATTAAATTATTTATAGTTAAAAAGTTTAAAAATTAATTTGTTTGTCACCATATTCAATTTTTGGTGTCTTTCATTGAGAATTTGAATAATTATTTCACCATTTTTTGTAATCTTGTAAGAGTGTGTGTATATATTTTTTTTTTAAGTGGGAGGGATTATTACACGAATTTTGGCAATAGTCCCCAGTTCCCACGGATTACCCTTATTAGAGTACTATTAATTCTCTCTCTTCTTTGAAAAAACTTAAAAAAAAAAAAAAGAAAAGAAAAGAAATCCCCCTAATCGGATCGGGTCCTTCTCTCGTTTCCACATCTTCGTCCGACATGTGGGGCTATCTTTGGATTCCGATCCTTTTCTCTCTCTCGAAAGAGTTCTCTTCAGTCGAAGCGCAGTCAAAGATTCTCTTACCAAGCCAACGACAACAACAACAAAATGACGCCGTCAGTAGCTTATCCGTCTTGGTCCCCCGGTGCCCCGTACCCGACTCGAAATTAAATTATCGCCCGGTGATCGGTGTCGTTACTCATCCAGGCGACGGCGCTTCGGGGAGATTGAACAACGCGACGAATGCGTCCTACATTGCTGCTTCCCACGTTAAGTTCGTTGAATCCGCCGGTGCTCGTGTTATTCCTCTTATTTATAACGAACCTGAAGATGTTCTTTTTGAGGTAATTTAAAAAAAAATCAATTTTATTTTATTTTTTTATGTTTATTTGTTGTTATTGTTCAGCTGACGTTGTTATGATGCTTATTGCAGAAGCTGGAATTGGTAAATGGTGTACTGTACACTGGAGGCTGGGCCAAAGATGGTTTGTACTATGAGATTGTTGAAAAAGTTTTCAAGGTAATTCATTAACTGCTACTTTAAAAAAACACTGCTCATTTGATTAAAAAGCTAATTTCGAAAGTATTTGAAGTTGCTTTCTCTGGAAACAAAAACTGCTAATGAATTAGTAATTAAAAGCACTTTTATGCCTTGCCTTTTTGTAATATTTAAAGAACTGGTTTTGAAAATGTATTCAGTGCGTTTCTGGAAGCATATGAAATATTCACAAACAGATCATGAGTTCCAAAGCACTTTGATTGTATTATATCTTAGGCTTACATTTCTCCATTTTCATTTGCTTCAAGCAAACGAATATTAATTTTCGTGCATTGTGGATTTCATTCCGTTAAATCTTATCAACTAACTATTAGTTTTATAATTCTTTTTTTTTTCGGTTTCTTGCAGAAAATTCTAGAAAAGAATGACGCGGGTGATCATTTTCCACGATATGCTCACTGCTTAGGCTTTGAACTTTTGACAATGATCATCGGCAAGGTAATCTTTCTCTCTCTTTTTTCATTTTTACTTGTGGTCTGCGTATGTTTCCTAATTTCTATTGTAAAAGCATCATTTGAAGTATGCTTTGTACTCCATGTATGCCTCTTTGTTTTATTATATTAATTTTTTTCATTGCCAAAGTACTTCATTGTTTAGTTTAGCCAAACATACGTTTGAAATTTTGGATGCTTGGAATATTTCAATGAAGCTTTGATTTTATTGATTTGAATTATTTTTTTCCTCCTCAATAATAGGACAAAAATATTCTGGAGTCATTTAATGCAGCAGATCAGGCATCTACTCTTCAATTCATCGAAAACACTAGTATTGAAGGAACTGTGTTTCAAAGGTATATAATTTTTTACTGTTTCAAATTTACATAATTTTTATTATTGCATAGTTTTATGTCATTTTTATGATGTAACAACTTAACTACTATCTATTTACATTGTTTTTTGTCCTAAATTTTTGCATGACATTATTAGTAGCGAATCCTCTGGTCCCTCATTTGCAACTTGATGTCCATTTTGCAGGTTTCCACCGCAGTTGATTAAAAAGTTGAGTACAGATAGCCTTGTCATGCAAAACCATCATGTGAGACCTTGTACTGTTAACTTGCTGTTTACTTCTGTAGCCAGATTCAATTGCTTGAAGATTCTTAAACTTTGAGATTTATAACAAAGAATTATTTTTGAAGAATAAAATCCATTATATCTTTTAAACTAAAGTTGATCCTCTTCCTTCCCTCTTTTATGTCCATTTTTGCATTTTAGTGAAAAACAGAATAAGAATATGCTTGCTTTGAAGAACTGCTAGCAAAGAGACTAAGCATGGGGAAAATAATACTAACATTATGACTAATCTTTGCTTGATGAACAATTCAGGTCCAATTTGCTGGTATATTGGCAATTTCATTTCTTCTTTCATCTTTGAGTCATAGCCATGGAAGAATTTGGTATATATTACCTCTTTGGTCAACTCATTCTTTTGCAAACTCAAGTTGATATCTCTCCTTCGTTCCCTCTTTTATGCCGATTTTTCGCATATTAGTAAGGAACAGACTAAGAACATTCTGTTCTTCGAAGAACCACTAGCAAAGAGACTAAGCCTAGGAGAAAACAATACTAGCATTATGACTAATCTTTGCTTGATGAGCGAGTCAGGTCCAATTGCAAGCATATTGGCATTCTTGCTTTGTTCTTTCATCTTTGATTCGTAGTCCTGTGAAGAATTCTGTATATTTGGACTCTTTGATCATCTTCTTCTGTTACAAACTCAGACCCAGATTTTGAAAAATGAACTCAAAAAATGTTTTGATTTTGAAATTAGTGTGGGTGGTTTATTAAATAGTTAGTTGATCTGACTTTACGTGTTATGCCGTTGTTTCAGTATGGCATTTCACCTGAAACGCTGCGAAAGAACCTGGATCTGTCAAGGTTTTTGAAATGTTAACAACAAGTGCAGATGAGGATAATAAGGTACAACATGTAACCTTTCTTTATTTCATGGACGCACGCAATGTTAGGAGAAATATTTTCACTCATGTAATATTTATTTATTTATTTCTCTAAAAGAATTTCAAATCTGGGGAATTAATAATTATCAGGTCTATGTCTCCACAGTGCAAGCCTATGACTATCCTGTGACTGCCTTTCAATGGCATCCAGAGGTATGAACTTCAGTGTGCTTCACAATGTTCCTTGTTGTGCCTCATTTGCAATTTTTTTTTTTATTTGTTTTGGGTTTTTCATATCTTAAAAGATAGTGCTTCAAATGAGATAAACCACTCTCAAGTAGCTGGAACTCAGCTTGCGGGCTTGGCTTAGCTTTTTTTTTTTTTTTGGTAATCAATTCTGAGCTTTTGCTAGTTGGGCTGCATCTCACCTTTATATCATACCACTTTGCTTCTCATCATAAGCTTAATAATAGAAAGCTGCTCTTTTTCTACCAGAGGTGAGATAACCTGAGGGGTTCAGTTATCAATTAGCTACTGTAATATTGCTGCAGATGTTGGTTCACCTTGTCTTGATTTGGCTTTTAATCTAATAATCTCATAAAATAATATTTCATATTCAATCTTAAAAATGAGGAGTGTGAATGAGGGTGCCAATCCCATGCCATGCCCCAAAGTTAAATATAACCTCTTGTGGTGAAGCTTTTGAGCAACATTTGCACTGAGCTCAAAATTTTCATGATCTGGGCTAAAAGCTGACTAGATATGTCATTCTTTCTTTGTACATGAACAAATGCATACTAACATAACCAGTCTAGCAACGAATATCTTTTAACATGGGCAATGCTAGGTATCCCAACATATAAGTCCCAATTTGAGTCCCAACTGATGTGGCATTTATCCATTAGATGTTGGCTAAGTAATTTTACTAGTTATCAAATCCATTATCCAATAGATAAGTGACACATGACATTAGAACTCAAGTTGGGACTCAAATATTGGGATCCCAAAAATTATTGCTTTGAATATAAGTTTCAAATTTGTAAAATTATACAAACATTAAACCAGACAATGAAGAATACATGAAGCTTGGTCTATATTGTTCAAAACTAAACAATTCTGCATGCCAACCATCCAATATCCCCATGATAAATCTAATCTTATTGACCTGTGCTGATCACCCTTCGTTAGACTCTAAAAAATCTCCATAAAGTGATGCCCTTCAATTGTTATATCAGACATATGTTATATCAAATAAATGCTCAGTATTGCTCGTTTGAGTGGTTTCCGTGGTCTCTCTTATCAGAAAACCAAAAATTGAGGTGATATATATTTCTTTGTTTGGTTCAGAACTTGCGTGACGCTGCACAGTAGAACTGTTGTTGAATATATAAGAGCAAATCAGTTGAAATGGGAAATGGAGAAATGTGATTGAAGAGGCTGATCTACACGTAGCGTGACGTTGCCTGCCTGAGAGCATACTTCTGGGCTCTCAAACTTCCACAGAGAGAGTGTGAAGTTATCAAAAACTAGTAATTGGGATAAAAATGGATTAATAATCATGCTATGTAACAATTAAGTGAAGAGATTGTTGTAAAATAAAGTTCATGCTCCCTGATATAGTGGGAAAATGTGGTAAGCAGAGGTTTGTAGGAATAGGCACTGTAAGCCTGCTTGGGCACTTGGCGTCGTGGCTTTAAGGTAAATGAAGACCATATAATTGAAGGGCATAACTTTATGGAGATTTTTTAGAGTCTAACGAAGGGTGATCAGCACAGGTCAATAAGATTAGATTTATCATGGGGATATTGGATGGTTGGCATGCAGAATTGTTTAGTTTTGAACAATGTAAACCAAGCTTCATGTATTCTTCATTGTCTGGTTTAATGTTTGTATAATTTTACAAATTTGAAACTTATATTCAAAGCAATAATTTTTGGGATCCCAATATTTGAGTCCCAACTTGAGTTCTAATGCCATGTGTCACTTATCTATTGGATGATGGATTTGATAACTAGTAAAATTACTTAACCAACATCTAATGGATGAATGTCACATCAGTTGGGACTTATATGTTGGGATACCTAGCATTGCCCATGTTAAAAGATATTCATTGCTAGACTGGCTATGTTAGTATGCATTTGTTCATGTACATTCATGTTTGAGTTGATCTGTTTCTCCGGATTCAGTCCTCTATTCTTGAGTATTTTATTAATAAATTTCTTTGTAATGCAACTGTTTCCATTTTAGATGAAATGACTGACCTATCATTCTACAGAAAAATGCTTTTGAATGGGGATCATCAGCAATTCCACACTCAGAGGATGCCATTGAGGTGACTCAACATGTCAAAACTATTTTATCAGGTTGTTTCTTGTAAACCATAAAAATCATAGATGGTTTATTTTGTAAGTTTGATTGGTACACATGAAGTAGAACTATAATATCATTTCTCAGTACATGACTATTTAATTTTTTAGACTAGGATATAGTTCCTTTTGGTTGGCAAATATGTAGAAAAAACAAAATGATTAACTCATGATGCATGATGGATCTGTTACTACTAAATCAAGGTAGAGTTTGAATTTATCTCCTTAATAGAGACATCTCTTTCATTATTAACTACTGCCTTTTATTTGCAATAAATAGTATTCTATACCTTTCTGCATTTCTTCAACGTTCTTTTTGGCATATACAAGCATATGGACTAATTGAGTAAGTAAACAAATTATTGAAAATACAAATTAGTGGCTGTTCTTGACATTTGGAAGACTGAAACTTAATTAGTAACACCACGATGGTATGCACCAACAGAACTTAGGCTGACATCAAACTCTATTATATTTGGTGCAGTGAGGCTCGGAGGTCGGTGAACAGGCCTCCTGCTCAGAAAGTGCTTGACAATCTCATTTACAATTACAGGCCCACATTTTGTGGGAAGGCTGGGTAAGGCAACTCTGTTCTTTATTGTTTCCCCTCTTTTGAGACTGCTTCACCCTATAGATATTTAGTTCTCATTATAAATTTATTGTCTTGAGTGCAGGAAGGGGTTTGATGAGGTTTACATCTTTACCCAACATCAACCCTGAATTCTGTCGAGGCACATTTGTAAAAATCATTGAAGTGTGAAAAATATTGCCGGAAACATAAACATCTGTCATTGTAAATAACTTTATATATATATATATATGCTAACACTGTTGTACATACTGCCATAATCATGAGGATGATCTGGATGAGGAGACCTTGCTCTAACCAGGGTTGAATCTGAAGTATTTTCTAAGGCTCCTAGACGGCAATTGATTGGCTCCCCTGCTAAATATCCCCATTTTAGCTGTAGTTATATGATTACGATGATATATTTGTTACTCTTATGTCCTTGCAAGCCGTAAAAATTGCAAGAAATATCAGTTGCCGTGGAACCTGTCTGTGAAGCTTTTTTTTTTTATGAGATGTCCAAGGATTGAAGAATGACTTGTTAGGTCTGTTGTGATGAAGATTTGAGGAGTCAAAAATGAACCAAGCTTCCAAATGATTGTCGGATTCTCTGCGAAAGTCATTGCTTGGAATATCTATAGCATCAAAAGTAGTAAGAATTTTTACCAGTTCCGTCTCGAGCTATTACAGAATCGTCATGGTATTTGAAGATTATTTCGTGTCCCATGGCCATATCTACTTGGGAACTAAGCTAACACAGCCTATTATGATTGCTGAAATTGATGCTTTGCAACGATGATTCTTTGACAATTTCATCGAAAGGTGTCACGGATTTCATCTGTGAAATTATGAGTGAAAAACCAAAAAGCTAATTGCTCAAGATTTGAAAGAGTAGTATATTTGAAAGGGAAAGTCATGCTTAACATTCATTTCATTTTGAAAAATGGCTGTTTGAATCACCAACAGTCATGGCTCTGATTAGTGTTGCATTACAATTTTTAACTAGACAGATAGCTTCCGTTTAAGCAATAACTTCAGAATTTTTAAAGGTCTAACAGCAATACCAAGAAATAGTCTTCTTAAGACTAAAGTTTTGGGTAGCTCCAGTAGTAAGAAATGATTTTCTTAGGACTTAAATCTTAGGTTCCAACTTTAATAAGTGTGTGAGTAAAGTAAATTTTATTGTTTTTTTGGGTTTGCTGACACAATGGTTCTTGCACAAAAACGGATTAACAATAATGGTGCTGGTGGCCGATTTTCCAAGGAGTTCAATTTGCCAATCCAACGGTTCTTCTCTATCTTTTTGTGTACTTCTTATTCTTTTCTTTGCCTTTACTATTGACAACAAAGTATTCACAAAATTCTACTGAAGTATCTTTGGGATCAAGATTTCCTTATAATTTGATTTTTTTTTTAGCAAAAATTTACATGCGTGAGTGATGTTAATAAAAATAAATAAATAAAATTAAATGATCAAGATAACGATTTGAACTTTTCTTGAGAATAATTTCACACGTGTAATTGGTGTTTAATAAAAATAAATAAGAAAAGTCAATCATACCCCTACGTAGTATTAATAAAGGAGACATGTCACAAAATAATTGAAAACTCAAGAGAACTTAGATCATGATAGAATCTTTATTTAGTTTTTAACAAAAAAAAAAGGTCTGTTTGAACTAAAAAGAGTTTCAAAATGCATTTATGGTAATAGTTTGTATATTACTTCACGTCCGGTTTGGAGGGCGAGGATATCCCGACCCTACTATCATTATGCCTTTGCAATGTTACTTGGTTCAACTTTATTTGTGACCTTTTCTCGTATGTGGGACTCTCTCTCTTCTTGGGTAGATAATCGATCGTCTTTCATTTTGATAGTGAGTAGTTTTTATAATAATAAGTCAAGTCAAGAATAATAATCGAACTGGAGAAGCTTGCCGGGACGGCTTGGTAAGCAAGGGATTATATATGCATGATTAGAGTTTGGTTTTTTTTTTTTTTTTTTAATTTTCAAAAAAGTATAGTGGGTGAAGCCCAAATTGATTTTGCTCTCATCATTTGAACTGAGTAATCAATTAAATAAAAATACTTGATAACTACTTGACCAAGTCTTTAGAGAAACTTAAAGTTTAGAGTTGCAATAAATAACAATATTTTTGTACACTAAAGTGGCTAAAACAGTAAAAATTTGTTAAGGTGATATGAGATGTGAATCCTGCTCAGATGTAAAATAAAAATTAAATCACATCGTACTACTTGAAAATATAAATATCATATATTGATAAAAATGAATTTTAATCTGCACAAAATATATCAATAAAATTAATCGATTGATTAAAGCTATTATAATTAATTTCAAAACCATATGAGTCCATTTTTTAACTTAATTTGTATTCGTTATTAATGAAGTAATGACCTTAAATTCATATTTCTTTATTTCTAGAACATACCTTTGTCTACATTCAGTCCATCAGCATCAGGTGAACAATTTAAAACCCACCTCAAAGAAGTTCACCCCGTTGGCCTCAAAAGAAGTTTCACTCTTCATCTCCATGTCTGCTGGTAGACATGTTTACAGGAAACAAAGGAAGCAAGTCCAAAAGTACTGCTCGAAGACATGCCATAATATAAAGGTGTTATAAATAACAATAGCAGGAGAAACCATATCTGTGTGCAGGCTCATAGCTTCGATCATCTAATTTCTCCTTTTTGCTATACTCATAGCTAACAACATCAGGTCTACACCCATTCCTCGTTTGTGAGATTATTTCAACCCATAAAGAGTAGAGGTGGTCTTGCTGTGTGTAGTTTGCAAAATAGGTTTGTGAAATGAAGGTTGAATCAATGACCCAACTGGATTCAACGTAGACCGAGCAGCACAGCACATGCCCAAAAAGAGAATTGGGCCTAGTAATTGAGCTCATTGGACTTCGTAATTCAACTGAAAGACTTTTCGGTTTATCTTATTATTTTCAAGAATTATCTTTATAAAAAATAAATAATTGCTATTCTTTATTTTTTATTCTCTCTCTCTCCGTCGTGTCATGAGCCTTATCATTTCATTAACAAGAAGTTCATCATTGTCACCACCATCACCTATCTTCTTCACCATTAATTAATTCATCACCTCCATCAACATATAATTAATGAGTTTCAATATTGGTTTTTGTTAAATTTTATGAACAAGTGATGGATTTTGTCATTATTAATGATATTGGTTTTGATTGTGCATGACAGTTTTTTTTTTTCAATTAGGTTTTGATTAGGAATCAATATCTAATTCAAATTGTGAATCAGTTAAAAAATGAGGAGATAAGAAGTTAATATATTGAGAGCTTAAGAGCGAAGAAAATTATTTATTTTTTAACAAGGGTAAGTTTAGAATAAATAATATTTATTTGGGTTCCTTTATGATGCCGTAATTTTTTTACGGTATCAATATTGTGAGAAATATATATCGTTAGATCTAATCAACGGTACATATTATTTTTATTAATGAAAAATTTTAATTATTTGAAAATTGTGTTAACTAGTTAACAAACCTGTAAAATAGGTAATTTAAAATTTAAAATGAAAAAGAAATAGAGATTTGGTAAAATACAGTCTCTCTTTATCTTTCACGTTCATGTTTTTATAAGTGAATTCTTTAAGATTATCTTGGTTTCCTAATGATTAGATGAAAGAGATTTGATGAATTTCTCTTAATTAATGTTTCGGTAAGTTATTCTTGAATCAATTTTATAGTTTTAATCGTATTTTCAAATTGAATTTTTTAATAACGTAATGCTTGATTGTATTGTCAATTTATTGGCTTGAGTATTTGCAGCCATGGCTTAAGGTATGTCCTACACTGCTTAAAATCATTCTATAACGTGCCTAAAGGCACCAGGCGGCTTAGAGGCTCGTGCGGTTCACAGATTGCCAGCCATAGAGAAAAAGTAAAAGGGTAGAAAACCATGAGGCATGGTGCACTGAGAGTAAAATACATAATCTTAATGTCATGTGAGGCTTTGCAAACTCTTTCATGATGTTTTCTTTTATATATCTTTTGGTAATGAAAAGTTAGTTGGTCGGCCATGTTGAAATTTTGCTTTAGTTTGGATTTTTTCAAGTTTCATGATGTATAGATAAATAAAATATTTAGAGTTCCATATTTATGCCAGTTGCAAATCCCTTTAATTATTTAACTTTCTAGCTTTTTAATTTAGGAAAGAGTTTACTATTAGCTTATTGTTATATATATAGTCTATATTTAGATATATAATGAAACCTGTATTTTTGGTGTTTTATTGTCACAAGAGAGTGATCATAATAACCTTGTTGTTAATTGATATTAGTTTTAAGCATAAATAGTATATTTGGTGGAAGATTATGTGATTACGCTATTACACAGTGCTAAAAGGCATGCAAGATTAATTAATCCATGAGGCAACTAGGCAAGTGGATATGTATCTGTTTGATGATATATTGGTTTTGACAAATTCATTTATCTTATTTAAAAGATTTTCTTATTCTTCTTAGTTGTTAGAATAATATTGGACAAGAAATAACTAAGTATGTTGAAAATTCTCAAGAAAATTATCCATTTGTAAGCATAAATATAGAGTACAAATACGAAATTAATGAACTTAATTTGAAGAAAGTTTATTAGCATTATCTATACGATCATCTATGGGGCCTATAAGAAGGTTAATGATTCTTACAACTCATGGTATTTATTACAGCCAAAATAAAGTTAACTAATTCCATATGCAAGAGAAATAATTAAGTAATTAAGTTGTAATTAATTAATCACAAAGAATGGCTCATGTGCTTTTCTAATTTTTTTTTTGTTTGGACAAATTATTGAACAGGTGTTTGATTTTAAAGCATTGGTCATTACATGGTTACATAGCTGAAATCTCCACATAACCATCTCTCTACTCAACAACAAAATAATTATAACGGTTTTAAATATCAAATTACAAAGAATATATACAGTACTAACCTTGTTGATCAATATCCATTGCTTTCTTGTAATGATAGCTCTCAAGGTTACCTTGAACATAAACTTTTTGAATATAAAAAAACTTGATTAATTGACAAAAAACTCTACTCAAATTTAGGCAGATTGATTGACCAAAAACTCTACTCAAATTTGATCCTTGATGAGATACTATTTACTGTTTGCAAATATGAGTTTGAATTGTATTTTGTTGATAGGAACTTATTCTACCAACAGTCAGAGTGATTAACAAGTTGTATTTGTCAAAATAAACCGTGTGGGATCGTGTAGTTTGCTCAGGTCCGAGAAATTTTAGTGACCACCCCTACAATTTTAAATATTCTCACAATTTCACTTAAATAACATATTTTGCTTAATTACACAAAATTCATGGGGATATTTAATTACATTTTAAAGTTTATTTTACTATGTATCCTACACCATTCATTATTGGCTTTTCGTAATTTTACTAAGTAATAATGTCAAGCCAAACATGAAAGAGTTTCAACATTTAATTAATTTGAAAACTCAATACGAAACTCAAAATTGCTAAAATAGTACTTAATTCATATCCTTAATAATATAAGATAATTCAATTATCATGTAAAACCATATGCAAATGTTGAAAATTGGACTACAGTTTGAAATATCATGTGATATATCTCATTTGACCTTAGATTAATGTATCAAGTGCCCATAAAATACGGTTTACTTTATTAGTCTACAAATTAGCTTTTATTAATATTTATATTTCACATATCAATTCATATTACATTATGGTAATTATGACTTTAATTTCCCACCTATTAATAAATAGGGGTAAATAGAAGTACTGAATATGTGTGTGTGTCCATTACTTCATATATATGTATATAAAGCTGGGACTAGAAGAGGTGATGTGGCATCACTATTTCTCATTTTCTTATATTATTTATTATTTAATAAATTTGTTGATATTAAAAAATAATTACATTACAAAATATTAAAAATAAAAAATAATTATTAGATTATAAAAAATTACAAAATGTATCATTTTCCACTGCCATGTAAACTTCGTGACAGAAGTTAACAGAATATTAACAAAATAACTATTTTGCCCCCTTTATTGTAAAATTACTATTTCACCCTAATTAAATGAAAAAATTAAATTATTTCAAAATTTCTTTGCAATTTAGATATTAGATATTAAGTTAAACAAAATAATCTAGAATATTTTTATATTTTTTTCTCTCTTTCCATCGCGTTTAAATGACGTTGATTTTTGCTATGAAGGTGAAATGACAATTTACCCCTATAACATCAATAAGGTTATAACATAATACAAATGTAAGTGAAAAAGTGCAAGAAAATGTAACTTCTAGGAAAAAAAAAAATGTGTATTTTTGAAAAAATCGAAAAGAATGGGTGGTCGGTGGATAATTTCTCTTGAAAATATTCAAGAGACAACCACTTAAGTGATGACTCTTTTCAGCTGCTCATGCAATCTCGACAAATTAAGATAATTAAGTATATTCATTGATAAAGCTCAGCGAAAGTCTAAACAAACTATGTGACTTTAGGTCATAAAAGCACAGGCAACATGCATTACAGGGGAAGAATTTGATTCTAAGTAGAGAGAGCAATATACCAAGAGAAGAGAAATATAGTAATTAGAGTATCTGCTTATTATTATTGAAAGTCCCTCAACTCATGCGCCATACATTTTGAGTGTGGTCCCTTTTTATATATTTTCCCAATATATTTTTCTACAACTTTCTTTTTCGTGTATCTTTTTATAGACATTCTTATCTAGAATCATCGAGAAAATGTAATACGTTTTTTTCTAGCCTCTTGTTACTTTAAAAAGGGATATTATTATTTTACTACTAAAGTTTTACTGACATATCATGTCAGTATCAAGAATTTCTTGAAAAGTGTATTTTACTACCAAAGTTTTATAAGATCAATTCACTATTATTCCATTAAGAAAAAGTTAATGTTTAATAGAAATTGAGTTAAAAGTCGATTTTATCTCCAAAAGTTTGGTAGTAAAATGATAATTCCCCTAAAAATTTAGTAGTAAAATGATAATTTTCCTAAAAACTTGGTAGTAAAATGATATTTATCTATCAAATTAACAGACAATTTTACTATTATAGCTGCAAATGTCTTTGATGCCCTTGTGATATCAACAAATTTTTAACGTTGTTAACGGAATGGTAGTAAATTGATAACGGCGCAAAACTTTGGTAGTAAAATATATTTTTCAGCAAACCTTGGTACTGATATGATATGTCAGTAAAACTTTGATAGTAAAATGATAATCTCCCCTTTAAAAAAGATGTGGACTCAATTTTTTAAATCTATTGGAGAGTAAATATCAAGAGTCACAGCAATACCCGCACTATACCTAATGAGACAGCGAAAGTGAAAAAAAAAATGATTGAGTAGAATTGGTTAATTTGAAGAGTCAACCTACCATGCATATTGTATTCTACGATACAAGGTGCATGCATGCAACAATTGATATAACCGGTTTTTAACCGGATAATATAATGAAAATTACATTTTTATTTGTTTTAAGTGTGAAAAATTTATGAAAAATTTTGAAAAAAAAGATAAAATTGTAATTAAATGAGGAAAAATATTGTAATAATTTTAAATTTAAAAATAGTACAAAAAATATAAATATATTATAAAATGGTTATATTCCTACTTATTTTGTCACATTCCAATATTTATAATGCATATTTCAAGTTTACTTTTCAAATTCCTATTTTTCGTGGTTATTTATCTAAATTTTGGTACGTTATTTCAACTCGTTTTCCCACTAGTTTTTGGTTTCATATATCCACTCTTTTCATTAACATCCAACTTTTTAGGGGTATATTTCAAGTTTATTTTTATATCTCTGTAATGTATTAAACTTTATCTATTTTTTGGTAAATTGTTCCGATTTATTTTTCTACCACTTTTTGGTTCTATATTCCTACTATTTTTATTAAATTCCAATATTTTGAGTAAATATATCGAGTTTAGTTTTTAGATCCTTACTTCTCATTTGAATTTATTAAATTCTTGGTAAATTATTTCAACTTTTGGGTTAATTTTTGCAACTCTTATTCCTACCACTTTTTAGTTCTATATTCCTACTCTTTTTATTGAATTCCAAAATTTTGTTTGGATATTTCAAGTTCAATTTCTAGATCCTTACTTTCCGTTGGAATTTATTAAATTTTTGGTAAGTTGTTTCAACTCATTTTTCCATCAGTTATTAGTTCTATATTTCCAGTTCTTTCATTAAATTTCCAATTTTCAAGTTGATATTTCAAGTTTATTTTTTAATCTCAATATTCTATTAGACTTTATCTAATTATTGCTAAGTTGTTCCAACTTATTTTTCCACTACTTTTGGTTCAATATTCCTACTATTTTTATTGAATTCCAATATTTTGGGTAAATGTATCAAATTTACTTTTTAGATCCCTACTTCACGTTTAAATTTATTAAATTATTGTTAAGTTATTTCAATTTTTGGGTTAACTTCTTCCACTCTTATTTTCACGATTGGTTCTATATTCTAACTATTTTCATTGAATTCTAACATTTTGCTTGGATATTTCAGGTTCATTTTCTAGATCTCGACTACTTGTTAAACTTTATCAAATTCTTGTTAACTTCTTCAAACTTTTAGGTTATGCTCTTCAACTCTTGTTTCCACCATTTTTTTGTTCTATATTTCTACTCTTTTTAGTTAATTCTAATATTTTTTGTGAATGTTTCGAATTTATTTTTTTATCCCTACTTGTTGTTGGATTTATCAGATTTTTGGTAATTCTTTCCGAGTTTTAGGTTAAGCTCTTCAACTCTTTTTTCCACCACTTTTTGGTTTTATATTCCTACTCTTTTCATTGAATTCCAATATTTTACATAGATGTTTCAAGTTCATTTTTTAAATCATATTTATTGTTGAAGTTTATCAAGTTATTGGTAAGTACTTACAACTTTTGGGTTAAACTCTTCAATTGTTGTTTCCACCATTTTTTTGTATTATATTTCTTTTTTATTGAATTCCAATATTTTAGGTAAATATATCAAGTTCATTTTTTAGATCTCTATTTTTCGTTAAAATTTATCAAATTCTTTGTAAGTTCTTCCAACCTTTGGTTAACCTCTTCAACTTTTATTTCCATCAAATTTTGGTTCGATATTTCTACTCTTTTTATTGAATTCCAACATCTGGATGAATGTTTCAAGTTTATTTTTTAGATCTCTATTTTTCATTGGAATTTATCAAACTCTTGTTGAGTTGTTCCAACTTCTGGGTTAGGTTTTTCCACTCCTTTTTCACCATTTATTTGTTCTATGTTCCTATTCTTTTTATTGAATTCCAACATTTGGGTAAATATATCAAGTTCTGTTTTCAAATCCCTATTTTCTATTAAAATTTATCAAATTCTTTGTAAGTTGTTCCAACTTTTGGGCCAACGTTTTCAACTTATTTTCTTACCAAATTTTGGTCCTATATTTCTACTCTTTTTATTGAATTCCAATATTTGAGTAAATGTTTCAAGTTTATTTTTTAGTTCTCTACTTTTCAGTAGAATTTATTAAATTCTTGTCAAGTTGTTTCAATTTCGGTGTTAAGCACTTCCACTCATTTCTTACAATATATTGGTTTTATATTCCTACTCTTTTAATTGAATTTCAATATTTTTTTGTGGATATTTCAAGTTTATTTTTCAAATCCCTATGCATTGTTGGAATTTATCAGATTATTGGTAGATACTTACAACTTTTGGGTTAAGTTCTTCAACTATTATTACCACCACGATTTGGTTATATATTCCTACTTTTTTTTATACTAAATTCCAATATTCTGGGTTAATATTTCAAGTTCGTTTTTAAGATCTCTACTTCTCATTGGAATTTATCAAATTCTTTGTAAGTTGTTCTAACTATTGTGTTAACCTCTTCAACTCTTTTTTTCACGATACTATATTCCTACTCTTTTTATTGAATTCCAACATTTAGGTTAATGTTTCAAGGTTATCTTTCAGATCTCTACTTTTCATTGGAATTTATCAAACTCTTATCAAGTTATTCCAACTTTTAAGTTCTGCTCTTCCACTCCTTTTTCCACCATTTTTTGGTTCTATATTCCCACTCTTTGTATTGAATTCCAATATTTTGATTAGATGTTTCAAGTTTAGTTTTTGTATTCCTACTTTCTTTTAATCAATTTCAACTTTATTTTCAAGATTTTTTGGTTACATATTCTTACTCTTTTAATTGTATTCCAATATTTTGGCTAATGATCCAAGTTTACTTCATAAATTCATGCTTTCCGTTATAATTTTTCAACTTTTTAGTAAATTATTCCCATTTTTAGGTTAAGTTATTCATATTCTTTTACACCTTACAATAGTTTTATGTTCCTATTATTTTCATTATATTCCAACACTATAGATACATGTTCCATATCCTTTATTTCAACTAATAATAATATTACTTTTTTAAAATAACAACAATATCAGTAAGGCCAATTATATATATATAACCCCTTATTATTTTAACAAATATCAATTTACTATACAATACTGAAATTGTTTTATTGCAAACCTTTATCATTTTCAACGTTTTGGGTCCTTAATTTTAAGTCCTTTTTTTTTAATCTTCGTTACTTCATGAGTTCTTCTGAACTTGAATGTATATATACTTAAGATTTTAATCTTTATATATATTTATTATCATTTAATCATTTTAATTAATAGTATTTAGTTATATTTAAAAAACTTTATGCATTTATTTCCATCTTTCTCTTTACTTTTCAAACTAAATGCTTTAATTTTTCATAACTTCAACGGTATATAAATAAATAACAATTGAGAATGATTGCAATTGTAAATGAAATTATCGTGCCCTATTAAGTTATTCAGTGCACTAAAAAGTTAACCAAATCAAAATTTTCATCCATTTGTTTATAAGAATTTTTTACAAGCTTCTGGGAAAATAATTTTTTTATCCATTCATTTAAAATTTTTGTCATTCTATTTCTTTTCAAATAATTAATTTCTTTGACGTCAACCAAAATTCATTTTAACAGCTTTGCATGCAATTGTTATACTCCTCAAACATTTTATTTTTCAAATTGTTATGATCAAATAAATTATATATTTATTATACGATTATTCAATGAACCATGAAAATTAATATGTTATATCAAAGTTTCAAAGGTTGGCAAAAATGCTTTGTTTGTACTTGAAAGAGAAAAAAGATTAAAAAATCGTTATTCATTATTTTGAGAGATTATTTTAATCATTAATTTGATTATCCATACTTGATCTTTTGACCTCTACATAAACATTTTTTCATTTATCATTTCTCATTTTCCTATGAAAAATTTATAATTTGAAAAATAAAATTCTATTTCAAAAAAAAAATGTCTAAATTCAAGTTTTAGATCATGATGATTTTAAATAAAAAATTAGAAAATTCTAATTCTTTTGAACCACTTCCTCCATTTTAATTATTTACGTTTAAAATAACCTTATTAATTTATTTTCATCTTTCTCTTTACTTTTAAAAGAATTTCCTTAATTTGTTATAACTTAAACAATAATACCATCTAAGGATCCAGCCAATTGCTATGCTTCTCAAAAATTTTTATCTTTTAAAAAGTTAAGGCAAACGTAAGTTATAACTTCCAAAATATTTTAAATTAATAAAATTGATGCTAATTTATTTGTATTAAAACATTATTTTTTTCTATCATTTCAACTTGATTAGATTTCTTTTTTTTTTAACGTAATTTTGTTTATACTTACTTTTGATGTTTCGATATGTTACACCAAAGTATATTTTTTTATCTCAAAAATAAATTATATTAAGTCAATTATTCAATTACATAATCAGTTCTTCAATTTTTCTGACTTGACTAAAATCATTTTTAGAAGTTTTTTACAGCTTAATTTGGTACTAAGAGAATACCACTTTTTTTTTTTAACATCACTTTAATTGTTGAATTTGGCATGTCTTGATTGGAATGGTAGGTACTCTTGATTTGTTGCCATTCCTTTGCAAATAAAATAATAAATACCCTATTAATTGTTTGCGATGCACTAAAAATTTAGGTAAACTAAAACTTCCATTCATTTAAACAGATGTAATAAGATAATTAGAATTTTTCACAAGCTTGTGACCAAATAGCTTCACAAAATTAAATTAATTTACAGCTTCCACAAACTAAGACTCCAGCTGCTGCTCATTTTAGATTTCAAGTATCTACACATAAAAAAAAAAAAAACAAATGACATTAGAAAACACAATGCAAAAACAAAGTAAACAACAATATTTAGAATTTCAAAGGCATGATCCAAATTCTTAGGTAGGATCAAATAAATTCGGTTTTCAACAGAAAAACTCAGACTTTTAATCTAAAATAAACACAAAATATATTTTCATTTAACATATATTTTTTAAGGGATTTATTAACAGCAATATTCAATATAAAAAAATTACTCTCGACTTGCATAATTGTTCGATGCAACTTTTATGTCTACTTTCATTTAACGACCAAGTGATCTTTGGAATAAAGATAAAGATAACAATACATCAAGAATTACCAAGATCAAAATTTCATTTACCCACAAATTCATTTTAACTAGTAACAAGTGATATAAAATTAAACAATATGGCATGTAGATATCATATAAAAAATAACAGGTAAATGTTTCTTTATTTTAAAATAACAACTCAAATCATATTACATGTTACAACTATAATCCAAGGAATTAAGACAAGCAACAAAATCCAATAAACAATAAAGCAAATAAAATTAAATCTAACAATCAAACAACTACAATTTCAACTGAAACATTAGAGACTATGCAAGTTTTAGATCATTATAATATC